>CM035839.1:350725806-350955806 GCA_020510985.1 Pholidichthys leucotaenia
TCAGGTGCATCCTGTTTCCTCTGATCAACTGGAGTCCACCTGTGGTAAATTCAGTTGATTGGATATGATTTGGAAAGGTACATACCTTTCTATATAAGGTCCCACAGCTGACAGTGCATGTCAGAGCACAAACCAAGCATGAAGTCAAAGGAATTGTCTGTAGACATCCAAGATAAGATTGTCTCAAGGCACAAATCTAGGGAAGGATACAAAAATATTTCTGCTGCTTTGAAGGTCCCAGTGAGCACAGTGGCCTCCATCATCCCTAAATGGAAGAAGTTTGGAACCAGCAGGACTCAGGACAGAGAGCTGGCTGGTTATCTAAAGTGAGCGACTGGGGGAGAAAGGCCTTAGGGAGGTGACCAAGAACCCAGTGGTCACTCTGTCAGAGCTCCAGTGTTCCTCTGTGGAGAGAGAACCTTCCAGAGGGACAACCATCTTTGCAGCAATCCACCAATCAGGCCTGTATGGTAGAGTGGCCAGACAGAAGCCACTCCTTACTAAAAGGCACATGGCAGCCCACTCGGAGTTTGCCAAAAGGTACCTGAAGGACTCTCAGACCATGAGAAACAAAATTCTCTGGTCTGATGAGACAAAGATTGAGTGAATGCCAGGCATCATGTTTGGAGGAAACCAGGTGCTGCAGCATCATGCTGTTGTGGATGATACAGGGCCGCTCAGGCCAGGGTGAAAGTGGCATTCACTCAGTCAAAGATTGATGTACTATCAACATGATTTTGGAAAGATTAAGGTGAAAATCTTCCATAGTGTTGCTTTAACAAATGAAAGTCTATGTGTAGCAGCTTTATTTATGTGGCTGTCAAGTGCTGTAAATTTTACAAATGTTACATCTTTGGAAATACAGTATGTAAATACACTGAATAACTAAAATAACATCACTAAACTAGAAAAGCACTCGGAGAGCGCAGACCTCCGCCAAGCGCCACAGCTCCCCCCATACAGTGTCTGTGTATATGTTTTCAGATTCCTTGACCATGAAAACATATGACTAGCAATTGGATTCACAATGATAGGATTAGTGGTTCAGTAGTTATTGACGAAAATGGCATTTTCCGTAATGGCGGTTTAGCGCCACAGTTCCCCCCATACAGTGTTTGTGTGTACGTTTTCAGATTCCTTGACCATGAAAACATATGACTAGCAATTGGATTCACAATGATAGGATTAGTGGTTCAGTAGTTATTGACGAAAATGGTATTTTCCGTAATGGCGGTTTAGCGCCACAGTTCCCCCCATACAGTGTTTGTGTGTACGTTTTCAGATTCCTTGACCATGAAAACATATGATAAGCAATTGGATTGACAATGATAGGATTAGTGGTTTAGTAGTTATTCACGAAAATGGCATTTTGCGTAATGGCAGTTTTCTTGTGGACGGTGATCCGGATCACCACCAAAATCTAATCATCTGTAGGATACCGCATTTCTGACAATCTGAAAATTTCATGAAAATCCGTCCATAACTTTTTGAGTTATCTTGCTAACAAACAGACAGACAGACAGACAGACAAACAAACAGACAAACCAACGCCGATGAAAACATAACCTCCTTGGCGGAGGTAATAATTCTTGAAGTCATTACATTAGTAAGGCATGAGATCCAGCTACATTCCTTCCTGGATGCACCGTACCATTTCCGGATGCACCGTACCTGGACAAGAAGAACACCTATGCAAAACTATTGTTCGTTGATTTCATTTCAGCTTACTGTGACCTCTGTATTAACAGCTTCCTCTGCAGTTGGAAACTGAACTTTCTGAACAACAAGCCCCACCATGTTAGGTTAAACAACCACTCCTCCTTGACCATGGTGCTGAACATTGGCACGCCCTAGGCTGTGTGTTAAGACCCTTACTCTAATCCGTCTTCACCCATGACTGCAGGCCTGGTCATGGTTCTAACACCATTATCAAGTTTGCTGACAACACCGCAGACTGGCCTCATCAAAAACATGATGAGAGCCTACAGGGATGAAAAAGAACACGTGGCTGAGTGATGCGCTGTTAACCTGTTCCTTCAGGAAGAAAAGCACACAAACCACCATTTATATTAACTGCATAGCAGTTAAGCATGTTACTAACTTTATCTTCCAAGGGAAGCACATTTCTGAGGACATCCAGCCTATCCAGCCTAATGAAGAAGGCTCGCCAGTGCCCCCTTTTTTTGACATTGAGGAAAAACCACCTTGCCTCAGCTGTCCTGGTAAACCTCAGCCACTGTGCAGCTGAGATCATCCTGACCAACTATATAAGAGCCGCCATGAAAATCGCTCTGTTTCTGACTTTAAAGCACTGCAGAATGTGATGTACAGTGCATCAGGAATGTTATGTTACAACATATTCCAAAATAGAATAAATTCATTTTCCCCAAAAAATTCTACACACAACACCCCATAATAACAACACGAAAAAAGCTTTTTTTGAGATTTTTGCAAATTTATTAAAAATTAAAAACTAAGAAATCACATGTACAGTACATAAGTATTCATAGCTTTTGCTCAATACTATGTTGATGCACCTTTGGCAGCAGCTACAGCCTCAGTCTTTTTGAATATGATGCCACAAGCTTGGCACACCTATCATTGGGCAGTTTCGCCCATTCCTCTTTGCAGCGCTTCTCAAGCTCCATCAGGCTGGATGGAAGCATTGGTGCACAGCCATTTTCAGATCTCTCCAGAGATGTTCAATTGGATTCAAGTGTGGGTTCTGGCTGGGCCACTCAAGGACATTAACAGAGTTGTCCTGAAGCCACTCCTTTGATATCTTGGCTGTGTGCTTAGGGTTGTTGTCCTGCTGAAAGATAAACCGTTGCCCCAGTCTGAGGTCAAGAGCGCTCTGTAGCAGCTTTTCATCCAGGATGTCTCTGTACATTGCTGCATTCATCTTTCCCTCTATCCTGACTAGTCTCCCAGTTCCTGCCACTGTAAAACATCCCCACAGCATGATGCTGCCACCACCATGCTTTACTGTAGGGATGGTATTGGCCTGATGATGAGTGGTGCCTGGTTTCCTCCAAACATGACGCTTGGCATTCAAGCCAAAGAGTTCAATCTTTGTCTCATCATACCAGAGAATTTTATTTCTAATGGTCTGAGAGTCCTTCAGGTGCCTTTTGTCAAACTCCAAGCGGGCTTCCATGTGCCTTTTATTAAGGAGTGGTTTCCATCTGGCCACTGTACCATACAGGCCTGATTGGTGGATTGTTGCAGAGATGGTTGTCCTTCTGGAAGGTTCTCCTTTCTCCACAGAGGAATGCTGGAGCTCTGACAGAGTGACCATCAGGTTCTTGGTCACCTCCCTGATGCCCTTCTCCCCTGATCGCTCAGTTTAGACGGCCGGCCAGCTCTAGGAAGAGTTGCTGTGAATACTTTCCGGATACACTGTAAACTGCTCAGCACATCACTGGAGCTATACTTCCTTCGATTGATGATATCCAGAGGAAGTGATGTCTCCACAAAGAATACAGTATCATAAAGGATGCCTCTCACCCAGCCCATAACATGTTTACCCTCCTAGCTTCTGGAAAGCAGTTCAGGTACCTGTAGTCGAGAACAAGCAGACTAAGGAACAGCTTTTACCACACAGCTGTTTCCCTTCTGAACTCTGGATCTTAGAGACCGCTAATGACAGACACCTATATTTGTCTTCCTGTGTGTACCTTTAAGTCATATATCCCTTTGATCTGTATGTATATACAGAAGCTTCTGCACTTCTGGTTAGGGTCCCATCAAATGGTAAAAATGGTAAATGGCATTCACATATATAGCACTTTTATTCTCATCTCTAGATGACCAAAGTGTCATGACCCGAGCACTAGGTCATGGTGCTCGGGTTATTCTTGTCAGGGTTTGACAGCGGCGTTATTATTCTAGCTCTCTGAGCTCTTATTGTGATAGTGCTCGGGGAGGCTTCCGCTCAGCTGTCAAGCCCTGAACGGCTGTGCTGCATTTGTGGTCGTTAGCGATGGACTACTTTAACCCGCGCTGGCGACCGCATCCTTGCAGCAGTGTCTGTTCTCTCTCCGTCAAGCTACGGATACTTTGGACTAATTCCTACCTCGCCTGCTTATGGTTTGACCGTTGTTCCTCTGGACCAGTAAGTGAGCTGTATAGCCTTACCCCTCCCGGTGTGAATAGATCTCTGTGAGTCTCTGCCTTAGCAGCCTGTGTTTCGTTACTTCACCAACTTTGTCTGTCTGTGTTTGACCGTCTCCTCCTCTGACCTGTAGTGAGCTGTTAGCCTTACGCCTCCTGTTGTGTGAAGACTTAAGTGTCATTGTCTCAGCAGCCTGTGTTGTACCTTTTCACCGTAATAAAAACTCTCACTGAACTCTCTGGTGACTGTGTGGCATCTTATGGTGGCTCGCGAGAGCCACCCATGACAGTACACTGCTGCCAAAACGGCGTTTACGGTGACGCCAACCCGAGACGCAATTCACCAGTGAATTCGAGTTTTTGGACAATTGCTTTTTCCTGTCTGGGTACTGTGTGTTTGAGGAATGCCGTCACGGAGGGGCCGCGCTTGGAGCCCGAGCCATGAGCTGACAGGCGTTCTGGAAGTCGTGGATGAGATGCTCATCTCCACTTCCCTGCTGGATTACCATCACAGCATACACTGGTACCTGGACGCTGCTGAAGACGTTCTTCGTCATCTCTCTCCCTGCTACGCCGACCACCCGGAAGTCGACGCGAGGAGGGTGGATATCGCCGCGCAACGCGAGATATTCCTGATGCTGGAGGAGGAGCGCGGTGTGAAGCAGGAGAGGAGGCACTCCTGCCCATTGCCTACGGATCCTGATCCCGTCCTCGATCCAGTCCTGGAGTTCGCTTCACCGGGGGGCCAGCGGAGGCGTCGACGCCACGGTCAAGTACGTCTTCAGCAAGCTCCGGTTCCGGATCCAGTTCCGGGCCGCCGGAATGACCCACTCAACCAGTCAGCTGTTTCTTCGGCGTCATCTCTAGAGGGAATTTCTGCAGTCCCTTTTGTCGGGCCACCACCCCCTGCTGTACGGTCAGCATGCTGTGCTCGGCCTGCTGCGGCTGCTGCTCCCTCGTCTTTGACGTTTCTTCCAGCTGCTGAGAGTGATCAGAGTCCTGCGCCGGCGAGCTCCGTTCATGGGTCCTGTCCTACCACCCAGCGAGCGAGGGAAGGAGCAACGTCACCTACAGCTGGCACCATCTTCCCTCCGGGAGACAGGCAAGTTCAATTTCACTTTCCTACTTATTATAGTGATCTGTCTTGTCTGACTCCTGGGGGTGAAGCTCGGGGTTCGCAGCTCCCCGAGTTTCCTTCTCCAGCTGTAGCCAATTGTACTGAACCTGCTGCCTCTGTGTTTCCTCCTGCTGAGCGGTCCTCGGCATCAGATCCACACCATCGAACGAGGGGGATGCCTGCGGCTCTGGGAGATATCCCGGCCCTGCAGCCTTGGGTTGGACAGAGGAGGAGAATGGACGCCGGTGAGGAGCCAGAGCCGACGAGCAAGCGTCCCCAGGTCTCCACAGAGATGCAGCCCGAGCCAGTGGGTCGAGGGTCCCCTGCCCCCACGCCGTGCAGGTTATCGGCGTGGACATCGGCGGGAGAGGATCCAGCTGCGGAAGCCATCAGGCCGGCTGTGGCACCCGACGCAGCCGAGTGGGAGCCCGACGATGAGCGTCTACCTGAACCTGGATCGACGAAGTCCTGGACGGCTCCAGAGCCTGAGTGCAGGCAAGTGCTCTTCTTTGTTTTCCTTTGTGGTGTGTTAGAGCATTTTTGCCTGCCTCATGGGGAGGCGAGTGAGGGTCAGCCGTCTGTTGCACCCGAGCTCGTCTTGCTGGACTCTGGCGCTGCCGGTGAGACTGATCCCGGTCCTCTCCTGCTCTCTGAGCCTCTCCACAGTGTTACCGGTTTGGAGTCTGTCGAGGTCGCGGGACTGGAGGTCCCAGGTTCGGGGGTGGAGGTCGTCGCCGGTGCAGTACCGACCCAGTCGGGGTCCAACGCGTGGGCTGAGGTGACCCAGTCGGGGTCCGACGCGTGGGCCGAGGTGACCCAGTCGGGGTCCGATGCGTGGGCCGAGGTGACCCAGTCGGGGTCCAACGTGGGTGCAGCGGTGACCCAATCGGGGTCTGTCCTGACCCAGTGGGGTCCGACGCGTGGGCTGAGTTGACCCAATCGGGGTCCGTCCTGACCCAATCGGGGTCCAACGCGGGTGCAGCTATGACCCAATTGGGGTCCGACGAGGTCCAATCGAGGTCCGATGGGGTCCAGTGGGGGTCCAGCGCAGGTGTGGCTGCGACCCAATCAGGGTTCGAGGAGGTCCAATCGGGGTCTGACGCTGGTACGGCGATAATCCAATCGGGGTCCGGCGAGGTCCAGTGGGGTCCGACGTTGGCGCTGCTGTGACCCAATCGGGGTCCGACGCGGGTGCAGCTGTGATCCAGCCAGAATCTGATACAGATGGAGCTACGACAATCGCATCGGTCTGGACCGAGATCAGTGGAGGAGCCGCAGACCCGTTGCCGCCTGATGTCAAGTGGACCCATTTTTCTGATTGTTCCCCTCTCAGGAGCCACCAGCTGGGGGCCGTTGGAGGTTTTTGTCTGGCAGGCTGGCGCTCTCTTGTCTTGTCTTCATTAGGCGGGCGGCCACATGCTATTCCTCCACGGTCCTGGTGGTTGTGGGATGCGGGTCGGCCACCCAAGGAACTGCTTTGTGCGTTCGGCGTTTTTGGTTGGTCACCCGATAAACTGTGTTTGCTACTGGGTGGCCTGGTTCGGCCACCGGAGGACTTGTTTCTTGGGGCCTGGGACTGGGGCAGGCCGCCTGATCATGTACTGTTTTGTGGGACTATCCGTGGGCCATCGGAGGCAGGGAGGTCGCCGGAGCTCTGCCTGGGGGGCGTTGGATCTCCGCCAATCATCTTCTGTTTGGGCCCATACGGTGTCAGGGTTATGTTAAGGTTATGTAGAGCAATTTAGATTGCCTCATGTGTGTTTTGCAATCCATAGTCTGGTTAGTTATGTAAAGCAATTTAGATTGCCTCATGTGTGTTTGCAGTCCATAGTCTGGGTTTTGTTTTTTTTTTTGTTTTGTCCTCCTCTCTTCCTTTTGAGGGGCTATGGTCAAGTTTTGCTTTTAGTTTTGTCCTCCCCTGTTTCTTTTGAGGGGCTATAGCATGGGGGTTTTTTTGTCCATAGTTACCGGGTGTTTGCCTGTATTTCTGGCTTCGTTTGTGTTTTTTTTTTTTGTTTTTCCATAGTCACCATGTGTTAGCACGTATTTCTTGTTTCCTTTTTCATAGTTATCATGTTTGCATTTATTTCTTGTTTCTGTTTCCATAGTTACTGTCATGTATTTCTTGTTTCCTTTTTTCCATAGTTATCATGTGTTTGCATTTATTTCTTGTTTTGTTTCCATAGTTACCGTCATGTATTGTTTCTTTTTTTTTCCATAGTTATCATGTGTTTGCATCTATTTCTTGTTTTGGTTTCCATAGTTATCATGTGTTTGAGGGTTTATTTTTTGGCTGGGTTATTTATTCTGGAGTTAGACGGGTTGTCTGTGGTCTTGGTGGGAAACTTTCTGGGTCAGGTGTTTATGTCTTGTATGATTGTGTTTCCCTTGTATTGTAGTCACGTCTTGTTTTGTTTTGTTCTTTTTCTGTTTTTTTTTCCCCTCTCGTCTTTGTTCTGGGGAAATGGGATGGATATGTTGTTTGATGTATTCTTTTCCCTTTCTGTTTGGGGTCTTATTAGGTTTTGTTTGGCTCCCTCCTTGCCTGTTCCTCAATCCACTCGCCCTGTGGTTGGGGGGGGGGGGGGGTTAGGTGTTACTAGACTTTCGGAGCCCGTCAAGTGAGGGGGGGGCTACTGTCATGACCCGAGCACTAGGTCATGGTGCTCGGATTATTCTTGTCAGGGTTTGACAGCGGCGTTATTATTCTAGCTCTCCGAGCTCTTATTGTGATAGTGCTCGGGGAGGCTTCCGCTCAGCTGTCAAGCCCTGAACAGCTGTGCTGCATTTGTGGTCGTTAGCGATGGACTACTTTAACCCGCTCTGGCGACTGCATCCTTGCAGCAGTGTCTGTTCTCTCTCCGTCAAGCTACGGATACTTTGGACTAATTCCTACCTCGTCTGCTTATGGTTTGACCGTCGTTCCTCTGGACCAGTAAGTGAGCTGTATAGCCTTACCCCTCCCGGTGTGAATAGATCTCTGTGAGTCTCTGCCTTAGCAGCCTGTGTTTCGTTACTTCACCAACTTTGTCTGTCTGTGTTTGACCGTCTCCTCCTCTGGACCTGTAGTGAGCTGTTAGCCTTACGCCTCCTGTTGTGTGAAGACTTAAGTGTCATTGTCTCAGCAGCCTGTGTTGTACCTTTTCACCGTAATAAAAACTCTCACTGAACTCTCTGGTGACTGTGTGGCGTCTTATGGTGGCTCGCGAGAGCCACCCATGACATAAAGCGCTTTACAGATCCTGCTATCCACCCATTCACACACACATTCACACACTGATGGCGGCATAGCTGCCCAGCATGGCACTGTCCAGACCCACCAGGAGCAACTGGGGGTAAAGTGTCTTGCTTAGGGAAACAACGGCAGGATATCTGGGGAGAGCGGGATTCGAACCGCCAACCATCTGGTTATTGGACGACCTGCTCTACTTCCTGAGCACACCAAACTCATTGTCAGAATGTCCTTGCCTGTCCTAAAAAATTGATTAAACGGGGCAATTTGGGGCAAAAAAAATATGTCTTGAATACGACACTACTTCATTGTTACACGGTTCAAGACAAGTCCATTTCGTTTTCATTCTGACTGTAGACAGTTCTTGCAGCATTAAAAATGAAGAAAAATAGCTGTCTATCTTGTTTCTAATCAATTACTGAGAAGTTCACCACGGTCCTTACCCAGTTAAAACCCATTCCTGACCGGTTCCACTCTGTTCTAAATCTTTGTTACACAGTTCCTAACTCGATGATCTCAGTAAAACTAGTTCTTACCCAGTCCAGCACATTATTACTGCATCGTATTTGAGTCTTTAGTACGTTAAAAATAAATATATCCATTACGTTCTAGAATGGCACCTCATTCTTGCCAGTTGTCTTTCCCATTCACTACTTTGAGCTGTACACCTAACAATTGCTATGACTATTTTCATGTTATCATTTTCATTATCATAACTAATGGATGACAAGTAAAGGTTTTACTCAAAGGAACTTTTAATTAACTACAACTGTAAATTCCACATTCCTCCTCCTCCTCAAAAAGACAGATCTATTTGCTTTTTACCTCTGCTAAGGAGGTTATGTTTTTGTTGGCATTGGTTTATTGGTGTGTCTGTCTGTCTATCTGTTAGCAACTTTACTCAAAAAGCTCTGCCAAAGTAGACTTCATGGGAGACGACCACGGAGGACACCACTGTTGAAAACAAATCATAAAAAAGCCAGACTGGAATTTGCCAAACTGCATGTTGACAAGCCACAAAGCTTCTGGGAGAATGTCCTGTGGACAGACGAGACAAAACTGGAACTTTTTGGCAAGGTACATCAGCTCTATGTTCACAGATGCAAAAATGAAGCATACCAAGAAAAGAACACTGCCCCTACTGTGAAACATGGAGGAGGTTCTGTTATGTTCTGGGGCTGCTTTGCTGCATCTGGCACAGGGTGTCTTGAATCTGTGCAGGGTACAATGAAATCTCAAGACTATCAAGGTATTCTAGAGAGAAATGTGCTACCCAGTGTCAGACAGCTTGGTCTCAGTCGCAGGTCATGGGTCTTGCAACAGGATAATGACCCAAAACACACAGCTAAAAACACCCAAGAATGGCTAAGAGCGAAACATTGGACTATTCTAAAGTGGCTTTCTATGAGCCCTGATCTAAATCCTATTGAACATCTGTGGAAGGAGCTGAAACATGCCGTCTGGAGAAGGCACCCTTCAAACCTGAGACAACTGGAGCAGTTTGTTCATGAGGAGTGGGCCAAAATACCTGCTGAGAGGTGCAGAAGTCTCATTGACAGTTACAGAAATCATTTGATTGCAGTGATTGCCTCAAAAGGTTGTGCAACAAAATATTAAGTTAAGGGTACCATCATTTTTGTCCAGGCCTGTTTCATGAGTTTGTTTTTTAAAATAATTCTGTTGAACCACAATTCAAAAGCATTGTCTGATTTTCATTGGTTAATTTTCATAGACTTTTTATTTATTACCACTTTTGTCAGATTCAAGTTATTTCTGTGACCATTGTGGGTTTTTCTTTCATTAACAGAGGGGTACCAACAATTTTGTCCACGTGTGTAAGTATGTTAAGGAATCTCCCGTGTATTAAAATGTGTGTCATTCTGTGAGAGGGCCGGTATCAGCCAATCATCACCCAGCATATGCTGGGCTACAGCTCTTTCTTTCCATTGGTTCCTTACAGACAAAGGACTGGTTGTTCATTGGACTAAAGTTCATAAAACCCGCCCACGAAGGAAAATAATTGGCTTATTTTCATGTCAATCACCTTAACAGCACAAAACTTGCTCAGTCTTTAGCAGGGAGACGCCCTTGGAGTGTCAGTTTTTTACAGGGAACATGGAGTATTGTGTTTGTGTAAACATCTGTGTGTTTTAATGTTTTTCTTTAAACGTCTGGAAATTAATTCTTTCTTTCCTGAGCTCAAAATTCTTCCAAATAAAATCAAACTTCATGCTTCACAGGCGTTTCTGTTTTTCTAACTTTTTATCCTGTTAACCTTTTCTTAAAACTCACTGTGTGTTTTTCAAAGGACTGACCATTCATCTCCATACTGGAAGCTATTCTCAACTCCACGACGTCAGGAGATCTCCAGTCATTTCGTGGCTTGAATTTAGTCAAGTTTAACTTGCCTCTCTAATTCTGTGACTTTAATCAGACTTTGAACTCAATCCCATTTATATCTGGGCTTGAGAACTCCGCTGAAAAATTCCTCGAGTTTTCCGCATGGCAAATGTCACGGCCAGCAGCAGCTGCAGCCATCACCTTAGCCGAATTTCATCTCCCTACTGTTTGTTCCTGGTAAAGAAATATCTGCTGGTGGATATTTCCTGTTAATTTGCAAATAGAACTTCAGCTAAGGACCCGGCTCGAAGCCCACAAGGACCCCAACACCACAGCAACGCACCAGAATTCAAGTGAGCTAGATTTTTTGTTTCATCTGCTGGTTAATGCTGTTTAATGTCCATCACTTGAAGTATGCCATGATTTGTCTCAGAGTTAAAGCTAATTTATAACTCTGATCAGAGCTGCAGAATTAAAGAGCAATTAATATTTTTCTTATTAAAATTCCATTTTTACTTTCTTAGAATAATCCAGAATTTTTCAAATAATTAGTTAATTTTCTCCATTAATTTGCGTTCAATTATTCATAACTTTTCAGCTACTCCAAATTTACATTTTCACCCTCGTTCCACAGGTGTTCACACTGCTACTCTATCTTTGGTTACCAATTTAATGTGATGGCTTAATGTTGATCATTTCATCTGCTTACAAATCATTTGAATGGAGTCATTTAATCAGCTTCATTTAAATAAATCTGTAAAATGAGAGAAGTCGTTGAGTAATTTATTCCTGTCTGTGAATGTTCTGGACCCCAGTAGAACTCACTAATATTTTGAGACTGATTATTAATTAATTGATTGATCAATTTCAAGTATTGTGGAGTGTGTGAAATCAGAAGCAGATACATTTCAAATGATTTATTGCACACTCACATCTCACGAGCACAGAACAGAATGAACTTTTTATCAGAGACTCTCCTCTTAAGTTTCATGGCATTACATCACACACAACAGGACATTTGCATCACACTGCATTCAACCCCCTACATCCTTGACTCCTTCCTGTTATCTCACCAGGAGCCTCCTGCTCTTTGATCTCCCATGCTTATCCACTGTCTCCTGTCTGAGATGCTAGAAATCTGGCTCTCCCAAGGTGCTACAAATACCCCCCACCCCCAGCATCTTAGATAGGACAATAGAATAACAGTCCACATGCTGTGATAGAACAACAGAACATCAGTCCACATGCTGTTTGGGCTTCCGTCTCCTCCCGTATCTGCTGTAACTGGGTTTTACCGCCTCCGCGGCGCTGTTGTGCCGGTGGGAGGCTGCTGGGAGGGGGGCCACTTCGGTCTGTCCGTGTGGCTGCTCTGGCGAATCGTTTCCCTGGGGAGCTCTCCGTGGGGATCTTCCACGCCGAGGGGCCCTAGCCAACAGCACTTGCTCGTCCGCCACAACGAAAGCGGGTTTGAGTCTGTCTATGCCAATTTTTTCCCTCCTACCCCCCAAGTCTAGCAAAAAATGCTTATCCCCTGTTTCCAACACTCTGAACGGTCCATCATAGGGTGGGCACAATGGAGGGCGGTGGGCATCGTGTCTGACAAACACGAACTCCGTGCTCTTCAAAGTTTTAGGCACAAAAACACGCGGAAAACTGTGGTGGGCAGGGCCCGGCAGCGTGCCTGTGTTTGCTCTACGCTACAAAAGCTGAGACGAGGAGCTCCCCGGAGCGGGATTATCTGGTAGAAATTCCCCGGGCAGCCGTAGTGGCTGCGTAAAAACGAGCTCTGCTGGGGAAGCTTCTAGATCCTCTTTCGGCGCGGAGCGCAACCCCAATAAGACCCACGGCAGCCTGTCTACCCAATTTGCATCCGTCAATGAAGCCCTGAGTGCTGCTTTCAGTGATCTATGAAAACGCTCGCATAACCCATTGGCCTGTGGGTTGTATGCAGTTGTGCGGTGAATTGTAACACCCAGGCTGCAGGCCATCGCAGACCAGAGTTCAGAAACAAATTGAGGGCCCCTGTCGGACGTAATGTCGGACGGGACTCCAAAACGCGCCACCCATGCTGTTAAAAAAGTGTGCGCTACGTCTGCGGACGTGGTTGCTGCCAGCGGAACCGCTTCTGGCCAGCGCGTGGTGCGGTCCACCATTGTCAGGAGGTGCATGCACCCCTGTGATGGCGGGAGGGGGCCCACGAGGTCCACGTGAACATGGTCGAACCTCTTAGCCGGAATACGAAACGGCTCCAAGGGAGCCTTCGTGTGTCTGTGTACCTTGGCTCGTTGGCACGCCACGCAGGCTGCAGCCCACTCTTTCACTTGTTTGCGTAGGCTCGGCCACACAAACTTCTCTCCCACCATTTTGACCCACGCGCGCACTCCTGGGTGCGCCAGAGTGTGAACCGACTCAAACACGTGGCCGGGACCATGGGACGCGGGCGACATGTGGAGACATCGCAGATTGGGGGGGGGGGCCGTCTTGCAGCACCCTGCTCTCCAGCCTTAACCCTGTTGGTCCAGACTGGAGCGCGTGCACATCTTCATCGCTAATCTGCTCCGCGGCCATGGCTGCGTAATCTATCCCCACGCAGACTGGGGCCACCACGGCGCGTGAAAGGCAGTCCGCCACTACATTCAGTTTACCCGACACATGCTGAATATCGGTAGTAAACTCTGAGATCGCGGCCAGCTGTCTCTGCTGCTGGCCCGACCACGGTTCTGAAACCTTGGCCATCGCGAATGTTAGCGGTTTGTGGTCCACAAACGCGGTGAAGCTGCGCCCTTCCAGCCAGAACTGGAAGTGGCGAATGGCCAGGTGGAGAGCCAGCAACTCTCTGTCGAACGCGCTGTATTTACGTTCGCTGTCGCGCAAAGTTCTGCTGAAAAAGGCGAGCGGCTGCCAAGCCCCGGCGACGCACTGCTCCATGACAGCCCCTATGGCCACGTCTGAAGCGTCGGTAGTGAGCGCTATGCGGGCCGTCGGGTCTGGATGTGTCAGCAGTGCGGTGTTTGTCAGGGCTGCTTTAACTTCCGAGAACGCCCGCTCTCGCTCCGGGGTCCATTCGACTCCATCCGCGGGTTTCTGTTTTTTGAGCGCGGCGTACAATGGTTGCATGAGCTGCGCTGCACGGGGAAGGAAACGGTTATAAAAGTTCACCATTCCCAAAAATTCTTGCAGCGCCCTGACCGTTTGAGGCCGGGGAAAATCTGCCACGGAGCGCACTTTGTCGGGCAGCGGGATCGCTCCTTCTGGAGAGACGCGGTGCCCCAAAAAATCAATCTCCGTTACGCCGAACTGGCATTTCGCCAGGTTGATTATTAACCCGTGCTCCTCCAACCTCCGGAAAACAGTCGTGAGGTGGGTTTCGTGTTCGTCTTCGGACGCGCTGGCTACCAGGATATCGTCCAGGTAGACGAACACGAACGGGAGATCGCGCAGCACTGCATCCATCGTGCGCTGGAACGTCTGTGCCGCTCCTTTTAACCCGAATGGCATGCGCAGGAACTCGAATAGACCGAACGGAGTTATTACCGCTGTTTTGGGTACATCCTCAGCGCACACTGGGACTTGGTGGTAACTGCGGACCAGGTCTATTTTGGAAAAAATGCGTGCCCCGGCGAGGTAAACGGAAAAATCCTGTATGTGGGGAATCGGATAGCGGTCGTGCGCCGTGGCGTTGTTCAACCTGCGGAAATCACTGCACGGTCGCCACGATCCCTCAGCCTTAGGGACCATGTGTAGCGGGGATGCCCATGGGCTGTTCGAGCACCTGATAATGCCCAACCTTTCCAGGTTGGCGAACTCCTCGCGCGCTATGGCCAGTTTAGCTGCGTCCAAGGGCGAGGTCTTGCAAAAACGGGCGGCCCGGTGGTGGTGATAAAGTGCTCCACCCCGTGTTTAGCGATGGCCGCCGAAAACGTCGGGACCGTGAGTGCTGGGAACTGAGTGAGCAGTGTGTGGAACTTACCACCTGTAGCTGTGACGTTGGCTTGTGCTGTTGGCTGGGTCATTCGAGCTATACAGGGGAGAGTCAAAGGACAGTGCATTAACCAGGCGCCTGTTAGCAACATCAACCAGTAAACCATGTGCACATGGAAAATCAGCCCCCAGTATATAGTAATTCAGTGCTGTTATGACAAAAGTCCACTCATATGTACGGCCGTGTAGAGATAAGAGCAGAGTCCTCTCACCAAAGGTCTTAATATCCGAGCCGTTTGCCGCCAACATCCTGGGGCCGCTAGATTCTGCCAGCCGGTCAGCGTAGGTCGGCCGGATGAAGCTCTTCTGGGCTCCGGTGTCCACGAAGAAACGCCTCCCCGAGCGTGCGTCCATTAGGTAGAGCAGCTTGTTCTCTTCACCGAGGGTCGCTGCTGCTACCGACCCCCGGCCTTGGCGTTTTCCTGAGTGCTGGAATTGGCACGGTGGCGCACATCTGCGTGCGTTCTCTCCGAAGTGGCGGTGGTAGGAACAGAGCGTGTCTCTCTGGCGCTCCTTGGCCCCCGCTGCTGCTACCGTCGGTGGCTCCTTGCCTCATCTGGTCGTCTCGCTGGGCTCCGTCGCTGCCGCGTTGACTGTGATCACCCTGGTGGTGATGATGATCCAGTCTGCCTCCTGGGCTAGTGCACGGTAGTCTCGCGCGGCCAGCCACAGCGAATTGGCCAGAACTGCTCTCGCTACTGTCGGAAGGTTTCCGGAGGAAGAGGTGGGCAAACAGAAAGTGCCCGTCGTCCGTGCCCATTAACGCCAGCATCTTCTCCATCAGGTCTACGGCCGAACCATCTCCTAGCTCAGTCCGCGTCAGGAGCCTCTCCGCTCTCTCACAGTCCGAGAGCGTGTAGCGCTGGATGAGCGCAGCCTTGAGCGCCTCGTATCTGTTGCTGGCTGGTGGCTGATCGAGCAGGCTCGCTACCTGTTGAGCTGTGTGGGCGTTGAGCGCTGCGACCACATGGTAGAATCTGGTGTCATCTGCCATTATTCCCCGGAGGGCGAACTGGGCCTCGGTGAAGTGGAACCAAGAGCGCGGGTTGTGCTGCCAGAAATCCGGTAGCTTGACTGCAACCGCACACGTGTGGCTGGAGGTTCCAGTCTGGGCTGTCTGTGGGATGGCTGCCGCCTCGCTGTAGCTTCCTGACCGGGCCGGCTCCGGGGATCTTGCCTCGTGTTCCATAATACGTCTTGGGTCACCAGTGTGGAGTGTGTGAAATCAGAAGCAGATACATTTCAAATGATTTATTGCACACTCACATCTCATGAGCACAGAACAGGGTGAACTTTTTATCAGAGACTCTCCTCTTAAGTTTCATGGCGTTACATCACACACAACAGGACATTTGCATCACACTGCATTCAACCCCCTACATCCTTGACTCCTTCCTGCTATCTCACCAGGACCCTCCTGCTCTTTGATCTCCCATGCTTATCCACTGTCTCCTGTCTGAGATGCTAGAAATCTGGCTCTCCCAAGGTGCTACAGTATAAGATTAATTATCAGTTGCTCACATTTATTGAGCTGGTGCCCCAACCGAGTGTTTACTATTAACTTTTTCTGTGTGTGTGGACCTAGAGTAAATCTCAGGCCCCGATACACCTCCTCTTAATACAAATTAAATAATCTTTATACCTGATCATAATTATAAATTAAATAACACTACAGAGGCATGAAATCATCTTAAGTTGACAGACACAGAAAATGAGCATAGAGTGATGATATAGAGTGAAGTATGTGGTGGTAATGCACCTGTAAGCTGGTTGCCAACCGCCAATCAAATCTAAAAGAAGAAGAAGAAATCATCTGAAAAGTGGTGCTCTATTTATACTACGCACGGGTGGAAAATAGCAACTTGCTAAAACCTGGTACCGTCATCACCCGTGGCTCACGGGCTTCCACCTCAGCTGCGCGCACACCTGCTCCTCGTTAGGCTCAGCTATTTATTCCATCCTGCCCTGAGCTGCGGCCTGGAGCCGTCTGTCTCCCTACGTAATCAACTCAGCAACTTCCTTCTCATCAGGCCTGCTGACTACTCGTCTGACACGTAAGCTGTCATTATTGCCTACCTTTTCCCGTTCAGTCTTCCCCTGTGCACAGGTGGATTCCTTGGCGGCGGACTCACTCTCCCTCGTCACGCTGCTCCTCCACTTCGCTGCATCATCCCGGACGCACAGCAGGACGCTGTCTCCCAGGCTTGGGACTTGCCACGCCAGCCACCACGCCGCTACAAGGTTGCCTGGCCGTACAGCGTACTGCTCTGTCCTGACTGCATCCTCCACCCACATCACACTCATATCCTACATACACGCATCCACACACAAACATTGCTGCAAAATAAAGCTTTCAAATCTGTCTGAGCCTGCGTGCGTGTTTCCTGGGCCGAATAATATGTCAGTACGGCTCCAGCAAAGCGGCCCAGCGGACAGCGGGCTCGCACGCCATTTTACCACCCTCGAGGCTCGGGTAGATTTGATAGCTCATCAGCAGCAGGTGATTTTGAACCAACTAACCTCAATTACTAATCGGTTGGACCGCCTGGACCCTCCGCGGCCTTTCCCTCCGGGTCCTCTTGGCGGTGCGGCTCCGGGTGCTTCCACGGCCGGCCAGCCTAGCTCGGGAGCGCCTACCCGCCTCACACCTATCCCAACTCCTGCTTCCTTCAGCGGGAAACTCGGTGGAGCGAAGGGGTTTATCCTGCAGTGTGAGTCGGTGTTTCTGCGTGTCCCCGGGGATTTTCCCTCAGACCATAGCCGAATCGGGTACATGGCTAACCTTCTCAAGGGGCGAGCATTAGCTTGGGCTTACGCTGTAATGACGAAGCCCAGCTACGCAAACCTCTCATATGACCGGTTCGTGCGGGACTTCCTAAAAGTCTTTGATCATTCCCGACTCGACAGCGTCCTCGCGGACCGGCTCCTCAGTCTCCAACAGGGAGCCTGGTCCGCGGTCGACTTCTGGGTGGCTGCGGAGGAGGTGGGCTGGGGAGAGGCTTCTCTCTGCAGCATTTTCCTCCGTAGCCTTAATTCAGGTCTGAGGGATGAACTAGCTGGTCGGGATCTCCCAGGGCGACTCTCTGAGCTGATCTCGCTCACGATTAGCCTGGACAACAGGCTGCGTGAGCAGGCTGCGGAGCGGAAGTCTGTCAGCCGCTCGCGCGGAGCTTCCCTCCGTCCAGCTCAGTCGCGCCCCCTGGCGTTACCAGCCCCGGAGTCCGCCGATGAACCAGAGGACATGGCCATTGGGCGCACTAGGCTCCCTCTAGCGGAGAGACAACGCGGCGGGAACAGGGTCTCTGCATGAACTGCGGAGATGACCGGCATCCCGTGGAGCTGTGCCCGGGGAAGCCAAACGGGGAGGTCCGCGAGTCACAATAGGGGGCCTCGCGGACTCTAACCAATCCAATCCCCTATCTTCTTGTACATTGCCCATACGTTTCTGCCACAACTCCACCAGGCATTCCACTCACGCACTGGTGGATTCTGGGGCAGAGCAGAATTTTATTTCTAAGAGCCTGGCAACCCGTTTGGGCATACCCAGCCAACTGCTGCCTAACCCCCTGAACTTGGTAATGCTCTCACGCTCCTCTCTGGGCACAGTTACACACTGCACAAAGCCAGTTCCCATCATCGTCTCCGGCAACCACCGGGAGGATCTGACCCTCTACATCCTGCCCTCCTTGTTGGACCATGTCATTCTGGGTTACCCCTGGCTGCGGCTGCATAACCCTGTCCTGGATTGGAGAACCGGCAGGGTCCTGTCCTGGAGTACCTTCTGCATGGGCACCTGCCTCCATTCGGCAGCCTGCGCTCCATCTGCCCCTCTGCCGGCCCCGGTCTCTGAGCCCCCGGACCTGACTCTGGTGCTGCAGGAGTTCCATGACTTGGAGGCAGCCTTCAGTAAGTCCAGAGCCTTGTCCCTTCCGCCACATCGACCTTACGACTGTGCAATTAACATCCGCCCGGAGGCGCCCCTGCCATCTGGCCGCCTATACAGTCTCTCTGCACCGGAACGCGAGGCGATGGATACCTACATAAAGGAGTCACTCAGCGCTGGGATCATCCGCCCCTCCTCGTCCCCGTTTGGCGCGGGTTTCTTCTTCATGGGTAAGAAGGATGGGTCCCTACGTCCCTGTATTGACTTCAGAACTTTAAACGACATCACGATTAAGGACCGCTACACCCTGCCGCTCATGGATACCGCTTTCCACTCCCTCCAGGGGGCGACCTGGTTCACCAAGCTTGACCTCCGCAGCGCCTACCATCTCGTTAGGATCCGGGAGGGAGACGAGTGGAAGACGGCCTTTAGGACACCCAGCGGCCACTTCGAGTATCTCGTGATGCCGTTCAGGCTCACCAACGCACCTGCCGTCTTCCAACGCCTTATAAACGATGGTCTGCGGGACTTCCTGGGAGTTTTCGTCTTCGTCTATCTCGACGACATTCTCATCTTCTCCAGATCACGTGAGGAGCACCAGGCCCATGTGAGGCGGGTCCTGCAACGTCTGCTGGAGAATCGTTTGTTCATTAAGGCAGAGAAGTGTGAATTCTACGCCCAGACCACCTCCTTCCTGGGGTTCATGATCTCCCACAATCAGATCCTCCCCGACCCCGCTAAGGTTAAAGCGGTGGTCGAGTGGCCCACGCCGACCTCAAGGAAGCAGGTGCAGCAATTCATCGGGTTCGCTAATTTCTACCGGCGCTTTGTCCCCAATTACAGCGCCATCGTCTCCACCCGACCCGCCTCACGTCATCTAAGGTGCCTTTTCTGTGGTCTGAGGAAGCGGCTACTGCCTTTAAGACTCTCCAGGCGGAGTTCTCGTCCTCCCGGGTCCTGACCCAGGTTGATCCCGCTCTTCAGTGTCTGGTGGAGGTCGACGCGTCCGATATGGGGGTGGGAGCGGTGTTGTCCCAGCGATCACGGGTGGATGGAGTTAAGTGGCCCTGCGCCTTCTTCTCCAGGAAGCTATCGGCGGCAGAGCCAAATTATGACGTCGGTGACAGGGAGCTCCTTGTGGTCAAACTCGCCCTACAGGAGTGGCGTCACTGGTTAGAGGGGGCAGCCCAGCCTTTTGTGGTCTGGACGGACCATAAGAACCTCGGGTACCTGAGGTCAGTGAGGTGACTGAATGCCCGCCAGGCGCGCTGGTCACTATTCTTTACTCGCTTTAACTTTACCATCACGTACCGTCCAGGCTCGAAGAATGGGTTGCCCAACGCCTTGTCCAGACAATTCGCCCCAGATGGTCCAGAGAAGTCCGAGCACATCATCCTGCCCGATTCGTACGTCGTGGGGGTGATTGCATGGGCCATCAAGGACAAGATTCTGAAGGCTCAGGAGGCGGAGCCGGATCCCGGTGGGGGGCCAGAGAGGAGGCTGTATGTTCCTTCGGCGGTTCGGGGTGAAGTGATCCACTGGGCCCACACCTCCAAACTCTCCTGTCACCCAGGCATCACCCGCTTGGCAAGTTGGCTGCAATGCTCGTTTTGGTGGCCGGGTCTTCAGAGGGACGTTACCAACTATGTCCGGGCCTGTCCCCAGTGTGCCACCGGCAAGTCTCCGAACTCTCCACCTGCGGGCCTACTCCAGCCCCTGCCGGTTCCGGGCAGGCCCTGGTCACACATCGCCCTTGACTTTGTCACCGGACTTCCTGTCTCTAACACCTATGACACGGTTCTGACCATTGTGGACAGGTTCTCCAAGGCCGCTCATTTTGTGCCTCTTCAGGGTCTTCCTTCGGCGCGTGAGACGGCCGATCTCCTGGTCCAGCATGTCGTCAGGCTGCATGGAATTCCGCTGCGCGTGGTCTCGGACCGAGGTCCGCAGTTTGTCTCCCAGGATTGGAGGAGCTTCTGCAGCGCCTTGGGGGCCACAGCCAGTCTCTCTTCTGGTTATCATCCCCAGTCCAACGGGCAGTGCGAGCGCATGAACCAGGAGTTGGAGGCCGCCCTGCGCTGTGTGACATCGTCCAACCCTTCGTCTTGGAGCTCCTACCTGACCTGGGTGGAATACGTCCATAACTCGGCCCAGTCCACTGCTACTGGGGTGTCACCTTTTCGAGCGTCCTTGGGGTACAACCCCCCTGTTTTCCCTGAGCAGGAGGGTGAGCTGGCCGTTCCTTCGATCCAGGTGCACATCAGGTGCTGCTGGAGCATGTGGACCAAGACCAGAGACGCGCTTTTACGCACAGCGGCGCGCAACAGCTCCACCGCCAATCGCCACAGAAGGCCGGCTCCTGCCTACCAGGTGGGTCAGCGGGTTTGGCTCTCCTCCCAGGACATCAGCCTAAAAGGTGAGAAGAAGAAGCTGGCACTGAGGTTCCTCGGCCCCTTCACCATATCCAAGATCATCAACCCGGTGGCTGTGCGTTTGGCCCTCCCCCCTCCCTCCATATGTGTCCCACTTCCCACGTCTCTAAGATCAAACCTGTCCTTTCCAATTCACTCTGCCCTCCCCCTAGGTCTCCTCCTGCGCCTAGGATGATCGATGGTGACCCGGCGTGGGGTGTTACCGCCATCCTGGACTCCCAGCATCGGGGTCGTGGGCTGCAATATCTGGTGGATTGGGAAGGCTATGGTCCGGAGTGGAGATCCTGGGTGCGCTCTTCATGGGTGTTGGATCCTGACCTCATCGCGGAGTTCCACCGGACACACCCAGGTAAGCCAGCGCCAGGAGGCGCTGGTAGGGGGGGGAGTACTGTCATCACCCGCAGCTCACGGGTTTCCACCTCAGCTGCACGCATACCTGCTCCTCGTTAGGCTCAGCTATTTATTCCATCCTGCCCTGAGCTGCGGCCTGGAGCCGTCTGTCTCCCTGCGTAATCAACTCAGCAACTTCCTTCTCATCAGGCCTGCTGACTACTCGTCTGACACGTAAGCTGTCATTATTGCCTACCTTTTTCCGTTCAGTCTTCCCCTGTGCACAGGTGGATTCCTTGGCGGCGGACTCACTCTCCCTCGTCACGCTGCTCCTCCACTTCGCTGCATCATCCCGGACGCACAGCAGGACGCTGTCTCCCAGGCTTGGGACTTGCCACGCTAGCCACCACGCTGCTACAAGGTTGCCTGGCCGTACGGCGTACTGCTCTGTCCTGACTGCATCCTCCACCCACATCACACTCATATCCTACATACACGCATCCACACACAAACATTGCTGCAAAATAAAGCTTTCAAATCTGTCTGAGCCTGCGTGCGTGTTTCCTGGGCCGAATAATATGTCAGGTACAATGCATGTCTCCTTGTTTTAAACAAGGTTAATGTTTAATTGTACATTGTCCCTGTTTAAATAAAATAAAATTACAAATTACAATGTGCATTTCCAAGACTTTTTAATAAACTGCTATTGTGGGGGGCACGAGTGGGGGATTCTCCACCCAGAGAAGGCAGCTGGGGAGAGAAAGAATTGCTGGAGCCACTGGAAGAGAGAAGGGTGTGAGAGCGATGCGGGCATTATGTCATGTTAATGTGCCACACAGGTCTTTGTCCAAACAACAGTGTATTATGGCTGGAAGTTCCAGGTCTCAATGCATGGTATTAAAGATATAAAAGAGGAATGCACAGAGACTTGGGATTCTCGTTTGCTGTACTGTATGTTGGAGAAAGAATAAAGTTCTTCTGTTGTCCAGTTTGTTGCCTCGCCTGTGTCCTTTCTCTACATGGGTGACCCCAAGACCTGCCATGGAGAATGAAACGAGCACTGCCCCGCAGACTACCTGGAGGGAGAACACCAGCGCCGTGTGCGCTGTTTCGATCAAGCTCCCAGACTTCTGGCTTCACGACCCAACCGTGTGGTTTCTGCACATAGAAGCTCAGTTCGCACTCCGCGAGATAACAACGGATGACATAAAGTACTACTATGTGGTTGCTGCGCTGGATGCACGCGCCATGCAAAAGGTGACGAGCCTGCTCCAGGAGCCGCTGGCTCAGGGGAGATATGGGGCATTCAAGAGGATGCTTCTCCAGTGCTATACCTTTTCTGACAGCGAGAGGGCAGAGAAGCTCCTAAAACGTTCGGAGTTGGGGAACAGATCAGCTGTGGAGCTCACGGAGAGCATGTTGGCACTGATGGGTAGGACCAACGAGTCTTTCCTATTTGCCTACCTGTTCCTCAGGAACCTACTGGCTGCAGCGAGGACAATCCTGGCCAACTCGCCGTTGGCACAGGAAGTGGATTGCATCATTTTAACGACCAGAACTCTCAGCGTGAATGCAGCGGCACCGGTGTCCAGGAGAGACTCCAGTGACGTTGAGGAGCTGTTGTTGGTTGTCACGCCGTGCCGCTCATCAGCAGCGCCACCTGCACGCACACCTGCTCATCATCAGCGGCGAGGGATATAAGCCGCCTCGCCCTGAGCTTCGGCCTGAAGCCGTTAGACTTCTCATGCATCGCCGTGAGTTCCTTCACCTTCAGCTATTCTCCCGGGTAACAAGCTCTTACCTCCTTTTTCTCTCTCGAGTCTGCTCCCCTGTGCACAGGTGGATTCCCCGGCGGCGGACATCGCCTCTCCATCGCCCATTCCTCGCTGCTGCACCGAGCTCTCCAGGTGGCTGTCTTCTGGACCTCGTCCTTTGCTGTGCCAGTCATCTGTGCCCTCCAAGTAAGCTCCTCTCTCGCTTGCAAATCTCCTGTGTTGGTGTGTGCCCATCCCCCTTCTCCTTTGCTTTTCCCATAGGGTTGTCCGGCTGTACGGCCTCCTGCCTCTGTGCCCAAAGCAGACGGCGCCACCAACACATTTACATCCCGCTGACACACATTCATTCACTCCTGTTGCTAATAAACTATTTGAACTTCTCTGAGCCTGTGTGTGTGCGTCTCCTGAGCCGTGCGTTATGTCAGTACGGCTTCAGCAGAGCGGCTCGGCAGACGGCGGGCTCGCACACCGGTTTTCCACTCTCGAGGCTCGAGTGGATCAGATAGCCTATCAGCAACAGGTGATTTTTAATCAATTGTTAAATTTAACTAACCGGTTGGGCCGCTTGGACCCCCAACAGCCGTTCCCCCTGGCTCGTCAGGGTGGCGCGGCTCCTGCTGCTCCAGTGGCCGTCCAGCAGGCTCCGAGTGCACCGGTTCGGCTCACACCCATTCCAACCCCCGCCCGCTTTAGCGGTAAGCTCGGCGGAGCGCGGGGGTTTATTATGCAGTGTGAGTCCGTTTTCCACCGTGTGCCCGGAGACTTTCCCTCAGATCATAGCCGAATTGGTTATATCGGGAATCTCCTGGAGGGGCGAGCATTAACATGGACCTACGCCGTAATGGCGAGGCCCAGTTATGCCGCCCTCACATATGACCAATTCGTGAGGCGCTTCCTGGAGGTCTTTGACCATTCTCCTACCGAGACGGTCCAGGTCGATCGGCTTCTCGCCCTCCAGCAGGGAAGCCGGTTGGCAGCGGACTACGCGGTCGACTTCCGGGTAGCGGCGGAGGAATTAGGCTGGGAGGAACGCTCCCTCTGCGGCCTTTTCCTCCGCAGTCTCAATGATGATCTGAGGGATGAACTGGCTGGGCGGGATATTCCTGAGACGCTAGCGGAGCTGACATCCTTAGCGATTAGTTTGGACAACAGGCTGCGCGAGCGCTCCTCGGGGCGGAAGTCGTCTTCTTCTCGCCCTCGTGGAGTCTCGCCACGCCTGTTCCAAGCTCGCCCCCTGGCGGCGCCGCCACCATCGTGCCCCGAGGAGTCGGAGCCGATGGTGACGGGCTGGACAAAGCTTTCCCCTGCGGAGAAACAACGCCGCCGTGAGTTGGATCTCTGCATGTATTGCGGAGATGACCAACACACGGTGAAGCTTTGCCCACGGAAAGCCAGTCGACGGGGTCCGCGAGTCACTGTAGGGGTTAAACCCCCACACTCAATTGAAGCTGCCCATCCGTTTCTGCCACAATCCCACTGGGCATCTCACCCACGCACTGGTGGATTCGGGCGCAGAATTTCACAAAGCCTGGCAACCCAATTGGGCATCCGCTGCCAGGCACTGAGAAACCCAATCTCCCTGGTCAACCTCTCTCGTGCCTCCCTTGGGAGAGTGACGCACCAGACTGTTCCTGTCCCGGTAATCATCTCAGGAAACCACCGGGAGGAAATGACCTTTTACGTCCTGCCCAACTCTGTGTCGCCCGTCATCCTGGGGTATCCCTGGCTACACCTCCACAACCCCGTTCTGGATTGGAAGTCCGCCAGGGTGTCGGCATGGAGCACGTTCTGCATGGGCACCTGCCTACAGTCCGCTGCCTGCTCACCGTCCGCTTCTCCCCCACCTACGGACGCAGCGCCCCCGGACCTGTCCCTGGTGCCACTGGAATTTCACGACCTGGGTATGGTATTCAGCAAATCTAAGGCGATGTCTCTTCCTCCTCATCGGCCCTATGACTGCGCGATCAATCTCCGCCAGGGGGCACCCTTACCTTCTGGAAGGCTCTACAGTCTATCGGCGCCGGAGAAGGAGACGATGAACACATACCTTAAGGAGTCGCTGAGTGCTGGGATAATCCGCCCATCGTCATCACCCGTGGGGGCGGGATTCTTCTTCGTTGGCAAGAAGGACGGATCCCTCCGTCCTTGCATAGACTACTGTGCTCTTAATGACATCACGGAGAAGGATCGTTACACTCTCCCCCTCATGGACACCGCTTTCCACTCCCTCCAGGGGGCGACCTGGTTCACTAAGCTGGATCTACGCAGCGCATAACCAACTACAGGAGACCATCCCCCCACCCTGCAGAAAACCTCCAGCTGGCTAATGACCTAAACAGCTTTTACTGCAGGTTTGAAAAGAACCTACAGTTCTCACCTCCCACCCACACAAAAGGATTATCTGCAGCCCCAGGAACTCCATCCCTCCTCCACTCTGACCTCCCACCAGCACTAATGATCTGTGAAGAGGAGGTGCGCCGGGTCTTTCAGAGACAAAAGATCAAGAAGGCTGCAGGACCTGATGGTGTGTCTCTGTCCTGCCTGAGAGTCTGCTCCAACGAGTTGGCCCCCATCTTCACCCGGATCTTTAACAGATCATTGGAGCTGCGTGAAGTGCCTTCCTGCTTCAAACGCTCCATCATCATTCCAGTTCCCAAGAAACCCTCTATTACAGGATTAAACGACTACAGACCTGTTGCCCTGACCTCTGTGGTCATGAAATCCTTGGAGAGATTGGTGCTGAGCCACCTGAAGGTCATCACAGGCCCCCTGATGGACCCACTGCAGTTTGCCTACCGGTCAAACAGGTCAGTGGATGATGCAGTGAATATGGGACTACATTACATCCTGCAACACCTCGACTCCCCAGGGACGTACGCCAGGATCCTGTTTGTCGACTTCAGCTCAGCGTTCAACACCATCATCCCAGGCATTCTTCATCAGAAGCTCCTCCAGCTCAAGGTGCCCCCCTCCACCTGCCAGTGGATCTCCAGCTTTCTGACTGACAGGTGGCAACAGGTGAAGCTAGGGAGATTTACATCCAGCTCCCGAAAAATTAGTACTGGCGCCCCCCAAGGATGTGTCCTTTCCCCACTGCTCTTCTCCCTCTACTCCAACGACTGCACCTCAGAGGACCCTTCGGTGAAGCTCCTGAAGTTTGCGGACGACACCACAGTCATCGGTTTGATCCGGGATGATGATGAGTCTGCATACAGGCGGGAGGTGGAGCAGCTGATCCTCTGGTGCAGCCAGAACCATCTTGAACTTAACCCAGCCAAAACGGTGGAGATGACTGTGGATTTCAGGCGACACCCCCCTTCATTCCCCCCACTCACCATCCTCAACAGCACAGTGTCCACTGTGGACTCCTTCAAGTTTCTGGGTACCACAATCTCCCGGAACCTGAAGTGGTCCTCCCATATTGACACTGTCCGGAAAAAGGCCCAGCAGAGGTTGTTTTTTCTGCGTCAGCTCAAGAAGTTTGATTTGCCTCAGGAGCTGCTGGTTGTCTTCTACACCGCCATCATCCAATCTGTCCTCTGCTTTTCCATCACTGTCTGGTTTGGATCTGCCACTAAACAGGACAAGACCAGACTGCAGCGGATCATTAAGTCTGCGGAGAGGATCATTGGTACCGACCTACCCTCCATTGAGAACTTATATCGGTCCATAACCAGGAAACGGGTGGGAAACATCTGTGCTGACCCATCACACCCCGGCCACAAACTGTTTGAACTTCTATCTTCTGGTCGTCGTTACAGATCACTGAAGGTCAAAACCACCCGTCACAGGAACAGTTTCTTTCCTCAAGCCATCACTCTGATGAACTCCTAACATTCACCTAGTCCTACCTGTTGCTGTACTCATGACTTTTCATCCATTATTACATTGCACATAACTCTCACACTGCTTTTTACTTCATTCACATTATATCACTGAATCTGAGTCCACATTGAAATACTGTGTGATTGTATATTTTTTCATATATTTCTGCAAAGTGTGGTTAGTCCGAGTAAATAACTGCATATATTCCTGTATATATTTGCATCCTTTTATAGAAACGTGGACAGACTGTAATTTACTGTACATACTCTGGTTGTCATTGAATCCTTATTTAAATCCTTCACCTGAACAACGAGAGCAAGTTTTTAGCCAAAGTCAAATTCCTTGTATGTGTTGTGCATACTTGGCCAATAAAGCTGATTCTGATTCTGATTCTGATACCACCTCGTCCGGATCCGGGAGGGAGATGAGTGGAAAACAGCCTTCCGTACCCCGAACGGCCACTTCGAATACCTGGTGATGCCGTTCGGGTTGACCAACGCTCCAGCCGTTTTCAGCGCCTCATCAACGACGTCCTCCGGGATTTCATTGGCCTCTTTGTGTTCGTCTACCTGGATGATATACTCATCTTCTCCAAGTCCAGGGACGAGCACCAGGTCCACGTGAGGCGGGTCCTCCAAAGACTGCTGGAGAATCGGCTATACGTGAAGGCTGAGAAGTGCGAATTTTATGCTAAGACAACATCCTTCCTGGGATTCATCATCTCTCACGACCGCGTCCAGACCCAGAGAAGGTGAAGGCGGTGGTAGAATGGCCTACACCTGCGTCGAGGAAACAGGTGCAACAGTTCGTTGGGTTCGCGAACTTCTACCGCCGCTTTGTCCCAAACTTCAGTACCATCGTCGGACCGCTGACCCGCCTCACGTCCCCTAAGGTCCCGTTCCGGTGGACCGAAGAGGCCGCAGCTGCTTTTCAGGCGCTGAAGGCGGAGTTCTCCTCCTCCCGGGTCCTTCGCCAGGTCGACCCCACGCTGCAATGCATCGTGGAGGTGGACGCTTCGGACACGGGAGTGGGGGTGGTGCCGTCCCAGCGGTCGCCTGACGATGGCGCCAAATGGCCCTGCGCCTTCTTCTCCCGGCGCTTGTCCCCGGCGGAGAGAAATTATGACGTGGGGGACAGAGAGCTCCTGGCCATCAAGCTCGCGCTGCAAGAGTGGCGTCACTGGCTAGAGGGGGCGGACCTGCCATTCGTGGTCCTGACGGACCACAAGAACTTGGAGTACCTTCGATCTGCCAAGCGCCTGAATGCCCGCCAGGCGCGCTGGTCCTTGTTCTTCGCCAGGTTCCAGTTTTCCATCACCTTCAGGCCTGGCTCCAAGAACGGACTGCCTGATGCCCTCTCTAGGCAATTCGCCCCTGAGGAGTCGGAGGACATGCTCCACACCATCCTACCCAGGTCGTGCGTCATGGGAGCTATCTCCTGGGACATTGAGAGCAAGATCCGGAAGGCGCAGGAAGTGGAACCTGACCCTGGCGGCGGACCGGAGGGGAGGCTGTTCGTGCCATCTGCGGTTCGAGGAGAGGTCATCCACTGGCTACACACCTCCAAGCTCACCTGTCACCCTGGCTCCTCCTGGATGATAAACCTCCTCCAGCGGTCCTTTTGGTGGCCGGGCCTGCGGAGGGATGCTGCCCGCTACGCCCGGGCCTGTCCAATTTGTGCCACCAACAAGTCGGGAAATGCCCCTCCAGCGGGTCTGCTCCAGCCCCTGCCCGTCCCTGGCAGGCCCTGGTCGCACATCGCCTTGGATTTCGTCACCGGACTCCCAGTCTCCAACTCCTACGACACCATCCTGACCATCGTGGACCGCTTCTCCAAGGTGGCACACTTCGTCCCCCTGCGAGGTCTCCCCACTGCCCTGGAGACGGCGGACCTCCTCATCCAACACGTGGTCAGGCTGCATGGGATTCCGGTGGACGTGGTCTCGGATCGAGGGCCCCAATTTTCCTCTGAGGTTTGGAGGTCGTTTTGCAACGCTTTGGGAGCCAAGGTGAGCCTCTCCTCCGGCCATCACCCCCAATCCAACGGGCAGTGTGAGCGGACCAACCAGGAGCTGGAGGCTGCGCTCCGCTGTGTAACGGCGTCCAAACCCACATCCTGGAGCAACCACCTTGCCTGGGTTGAATACGCCCATAACACCGCTCGCTCTTCTGCCACAGGGATGTCCCCCTTCAAGGCGTCCCTGGGTTACGACCCCCCGCTGTTCCCGGCGCAGGAGAGTGAGGTAACTGTCCCCTCAGTACGGGCGCATCTCAGGCAGTTCCGATCCATCTGGGTGTCAGCGCGCAATGCGCTTTTATGCACGGCGGAGCGCAACAGAGCCATGGCGGACCGGCACAGAAGACCTGCCCCGGCGTACAGGGTTGGGCAGCGAGTCTACGTGTCGACCCGGGATGTTACCCTAAAAGGCGAGAGGAGGAAGCTGGCACAGCGCTTCGTGGGCCCCCTATCCCATCACCAGGATTGTCAACCCGGTGGCTGTGCGTGTAGCTATTCCCCCCTCCCTCCGCATCCACCCCACCTTCCACGTGTCCAAGGTGAATCTGGCAGTCTCCGATCCCCTTTGCCCTCCTCCTGCTGCGCAACCCGCGCCCCGGATGATTGGTGGCCATCCGGCCTGGCCCGTCTCCTCCATCCTGGACTCCCGGCACCGGGGTCGTAGGTTGCAGTACCTGGTGGACTGGGAGGGCTATGGGCCTGATCATCGACAGTGGGTACCCCCGTCGTCTGTGTTGGACCCATCGCTCATCGCTGATTTCCACCGAGCGCACCCAGAAAAGCCATCGCCAGGAGGCGCTGCTAGAGGGGGGAGTACTGTCACGCCGCGCTGCTCATCAGCGGCGCCACCTGCACGCACACCTGTTCATCATCAGCGGCGAGGGATATAAGCCGCCTCGCCCTGAGCTTTGGCCTGAAGCCGTTAGACTTCTCATGCATCGCCGTGAGTTCCTTCACCTTCAGCTATTCTCCCGGGTAACAAGCTCTTACCTCCTTTTTCTCTCTCGAGTCTGCTCCCCTGTGCACAGGTGGATTCCCCGGCGGCGGACATCGCCTCTCCATCGCCCATTCCTCGCTGCTGCACCGAGCTCTCCAGGTGGCTGTCTTCCGGACCTCGTCCTTTGCTGTGCCAGTCATCTGTGCCCTCCAAGTAAGCTCCTCTCTCGCTTGCAAATCTCCTGTGTTGGTGTGTGCCCGTCACCCTTCTCCTTTGCTTTTCCCATAGGGTTGTCCGGCTGTACGGCCTCCTGCCTCTGTGCCCGAAGCAGACGCCGCCGCCAACACATTTACATCCCGCTGACACACATTCATTCACTCCTGTTGCTAATAAACTATTTGAACTTCTCTGAGCCTGTGTGTGTGCGTCTCCTGAGCCGTGTGTTATGTCAGTGGTAGCCGGAGCAGATGCCAGGAGATGCAGGAGCGGGGCGATGTGTTTCTGTCATCGCCGCTTTGTGTTGAACGCCCAGTGATGTCTGCCACCATGCCAATTCAGTAAGTCAGGAAACAGCACAGCCAGCAGTCAGTAGCAGCTGCGACCGCTGCCGACAGAAACAAGCTGCTTTATTTAACAGACACTCGCTCAGGGAGACGGCTTCTGGTGGACTTCGGCTCCCAGAAGAGCTTCACCCTGCCGGTCAACGCAAACAGGGTGGCAGGAGGCAGCAGTCCTGAGCTCATGGCCGCCAATGGATCCAGCATCAGGACATTTGGTGAGTGGACACTGATGATATGCTTACATAGACGCAACTTTCAGTGGAACTTTGTGGTAGCTGCGTGTTCCACCCCCATTTTAGGCGCAGATTTTTTATGTGCTTATGGGTTGTTAGTTGATGTTGCTAATAGGTGATTAGTAGATGCAGCCTCTTTCACTTCACTGCCCTGCACAGCTCAGGGAGCTGGGTTGACAACACTGGCTAAAGTTATACCTCCAGGGGGTAAGTACCAACAGTTACTCGCACAGGTCCCAGCACTCAGGGTCCTGACCTTTTCGGCTACGATAACGAAACACGGGGTCCATTTCATAACTACAAAAGGGCCGCTGGTGTTTGTGCGAACTCGGCACCTGGACGCAGCTAAACTGGCAAGGGCGTGCAAGGAGTTTGCCATCTTAGAGCAGTTGGGCATTGTCAGGCGCTCCAGCAGCCCGTGGGTATCCCCGCTACACATGGTGCCTAAAGCCGACGGGTCATGGCGACCTTGCGGTGATTTCCAGCGCTTTAATAATGCTATGGAACATGATCGCTAACCTTTTCCGCACATCCAGGATTTTTCCGTGCACCTGGCCGGGGCGTGTGTTTTTTCCAAAGTGGATCTGGTCCATGGTTACCACCAGGTCTTGGTGCATGTGGAAGACGTTCCGAAAACAGTGGTAATAACTCCTTTTGGCCTTTTCCAGTTTTTACGCATGCCGTTCGGATTAAAAGGCAAAGTGCAGACTTAACAGAGAATGATGGATGCAGTGCTTTGTGACTTGTCCTTTGTTTTTGTCTACTTAGATAGCATTCTGGTAGCTAGCACATCTGATGAGTAGCACATCACCCATCTCAGGATGGTTTTCCCGAGGTTGGAAGCGCACAGGCTGATAGTTAACCCAGCGAAGTGCCAGTTCGGTGTGCCAGATTGATTTTTTGGGCCACTGCATTTCGCCGGAGGGCGCAATTCTGTTACCGGATAAGGTGCACACTGTGTCGGACTTTCCACGTCTGCAGGCCGTGAGAGCACTACAGGAGTTTTTGGGAATGGTTAATTTTTATAACCATTTCCTTCCCCGGGCACCCCAGCTGATGCAGCTGTTGTATGCCACGCTTAAAAAAACAGAAGCCCGCGGAAACCATCGACTGGACTCCCAAGTGAGTCCAGGCATTTACAAACGCCAAAACAGCGCTGGAGGATGTTGCATTGCTAGCCCACCCAGATCCGTCTGCACAGATAGCGCTCACTATGGACGCATCTGATGGTGCCATAGGGGCAGTGGTGGAGCAGTATGTCTCAGGTTCATGGCAGCCACTCGCATTTTTCAACCGAACTTTGCTTGACAACGAACACAAATAAAACACGATCGATAGAGAATTGCTGGCTCTCCACCTGGCGACTCGCCATTTCCAGTTTTGGCTAGAGGGGCGTGAGTTCACCGCGTTCGTGAACCATAAGCCGCTGACGTACGTAATGTCCTAGGTCTCGGAACTGTGGTCAGCCCTGCAGCAATGGCATTTGGCCGCAATTTCGGAGTTTACTACCGATATTCAACACGTTGCCGGTAAGCTCAACGTCGTGGCTGACTGCCTGTCGTGCCCCTTAGTCGCCCCAGTGTACATAGGAATGGATTTCCCTGCCATGGCTGCGGAGCAAGCCAGGGACGTGGACATTTGTGTGCACCAGTCGACGCTTACTGGGTTAAGGCTGGAGAGCAGGGTGGTGCAAGAAGGGTGCCCTCCCTTGCTCTGCAACGTCTCCACTGGCCGCCGGCTCTCAGTGGTTCTGAGTTCTTGGCGCCGCCACATTTTTGAGTCAGTCCACTCCCTTTCACATCCAGGCGTGCGTGCTTTGGTAAAGCTAGTGGGGGTGAAATTCGTCTGGCCGCACTTGCGCAAGGACATGAAAGAGTGGGCTGCAGCTTGCGTCGCATGCCAGCGGGCCAAACTGCACAAGCACACCAGGGCCCCCCTCGAGCCATTCCAAATCCCGGTTAGGAAGTTCAACCATGTCCATGTGGATTTGGTGGGACCGCTCCCGCCGTCGCAAGGTTTCACGCACCTTTTGACAGTCGTGGACCGTACCACTTGCTGGCCTGAAGTGGTCCCGCTGGCTTCTACCACATCCGCAGAGGTGGCTCGTGCTTTTTTGCCGGCTTAGGTTGCATGGTTCAGATCTCCGTCTGGCATCACTTCCGACAGGGGCACACAATTCGTTTCAGAACTCTGGTCCGCAATGGCCCAGAGTCTGGGGGTCAAAATTCACCCCACTACCATGTACAACCCCCAAGCTAACGGGTCATGCAAGCATTTTCATAGGTCACTTAAAGCAGCGCTCAGAGCTTCGCTCAGAGACACAAATTGGGTCGACCGCCTGCCCTGGGTTCTTTTAGGGTTGCGCTCCACACCTATGGAGGATTTGGCAGCCTCCCCAACAGAACTCGTTTTTTCTCAGCCACTGTGGATCCCCAGAGAGTTTTTTCCAGAAAACTCCATGCCCGAGGCTGATCCGCCCACGTAATTTTTGCACAGTACGGAGGCTTTTAATGTAATGGGCCCAACCCACCATTGTTTTCCCCACACTTTCGTCCCCAAGAGTTTACAGAATGCCAGCTTTGTTTTCATCAGGCATGATGAGCACCAGACCCCGCTGCGCCCATCGTACAACGGACCGTTTAGGGTGTTGGAACCTGGGGCAAAGCATTGTGTGTTTGTCTTGGATGGGGGGGGGGGGGGACTATCTGCATCGATAGGCTGAAGCCTGCTTTTATGTTGGCAGACGAGCAAATGGTGTTGGCCCAAGCTCCCCGGCACGGACGTCCACCATTGGTGGCTCCGCAAGTTGGTGTTCCCTCAGTTGGGACCTGCGCACATGAAGCTGATGTGTTTTCCCCCCTCCCTTTTTCCCTCCACAGACTGACGTGCCTTTCTGTACACCTCACCAGCAGGGTGCTTTGACTGGATTGGCGACCCCCCGCTACAGTTGCTATGGGCGCCGGCTCAAGCCCAAACGACAGGGGGTTAGTAGCCTTTCTGGGTGTTTGGGGGGGGCCTGTGGGGGGGCATGGGGGGGTGGATTCTCCACCCAGAGAAGGCAGCTGGGATAAGGGGGCACAATGGGCCGGAGGAGTAAGTGCCACCGGGGGGGGGGGGGGGGCTGTGACGGGACAGTATGGACTATGCACCCCTGGGGAGAGGGAACTGCCGGAGCTGCTGGAAAAGAGAAAGGTGTGAGAGTGGTGCCGGCGTTATGTCATGTTAATGTGCCACACAGGTCTTTTTCCAAGCAACAATGTATTATGGTTGGAAGTTCCGAGTCTCAGTGCATGGTATTAAAGATATAAAAGAGGAATGCACAGAGACCCGGGATTCTCTATTGCTGTACTGTATGTTGGAGAAAGAATAAAGTTCTTGTGTTGTCCAGCTCGTTGCCTCGCCTGTGTCCTTTCTTCACACTATCACTTTTAAGAAGTCACTTCTACTGCCACACACTCCCATTACATTAGAACTTTACTTTAAAACTCAAACTCTACATGTTTCACAGTATTTTTTCCTGTTTAGTTTTTATAACTGCAATCATTTTTGTTTGACTCTTTCACATAATTGCAGCCACAGGAGAGGGCAGAAAAATACAACTGTACATCGACAAGTATAAATCGGCAGCTTCTCCTTCACTCTTAGACTCAGCTCTTTATTAACAACAACTGACCAGCTGTTGATCTCCCGCTCTATTTACTCATATGATGAGCCCTGGACACTTGACCTCGTTCACTTGGTGCAAGAACTTGCCTTCATAAATTTTCAACCTTATTGTCTTTGTGCCTCCGTGTCCCCAGATTAACATTGGTAAATTGCCTGTTGTAAGGTCTCCAAAGACAAATTGGTCATGGGAGAGGATTCCACCAAATGCAATTTCAAAGACTGCTAAGAACAATGAATTAGGCTGGACAGCAACAGTGACCTGCTCTAAAGGAAGGGGCAGAGTAGGCTGTATATTTCAATCAGACTGGCTTCCTTTAACATCTGCTCCAATCTTCTGCAGGCATTCATCTAGTCAGTGGTTGCTATGGCACCTGTCCTGTTTTATGCTGTGGTCTGTTGGAGGATGCAATATCAAGAAGCATGACATGCAGCAGTTGGAGAAGATCATAAGGTGAACAGGTTCTGCTGTATGTCGGTTAGGGATGGGCAAGATGGCCCAAAAATTACATCACGATATTTCTGTGAATTTTCACAATAACAATATTCTTCAGGATATTACAGAATACAGTTTTTTCTTTTAAATTAATATAGTACAGTTTCACAGGCCAACATTAATTATGTTCAATGTATTCAGTAAAAACAAAAACTCTTATTTCTCCAGTTTACTGTATAAAGAGCAGTTTAGGATGTGTTTCAAACTTTTTTATTCCGTATCAAATATTACCAGAAAATAAAATAAACCACCACATCCTAAGTGCACTGAGGGGTGGACTGGGACAAAAATTCAGGCCAAGAATTTGACTTCCTTCTAGGCCACCTTGTTGTTGGAACCCAGAAATCACCACAGTTTTAGTAGGCCAACATTTTAAAATAACAGTTATCAAACTAGTTATAAATGTAATATAGCCTTCAGCTAGGAGGAAAATTATAAATTTGGATTTTAATAGTCAACTGATCTATTGATTATTAAAACAACTGATTGACTAATCTTAATTTTAATCTGGTGCTGCTTCTGATTTCTTCACCTTTTCCGAACCCCCCCCCCCCCCCCACACACACACACAAGTTAAGAGGTAAAAAGTTACAATTCTGCATGAAAAAGGTAATGAATTTGTCACCAAAAACATTCAAAATTAAAAATAAATGTACCTTTATGAAAAGATGTTTAAAAAATGAGAAAATAAAACAAATTTAGGAGAGAATGGTAACAAGCAGATGAGAGTAAAGTTGGTACTGCACAGTACATATAGCCCATAGTTTTGAAAATTATAAAGGTTTTTCTTAAAACATCTGAATAGTTCTGAAAACATTACCTTATAAATGTAAGAGCAGTTTAGCTATGGTTAATGCAACCTATTTATTACATTTAAAAATGTAAACCCTAAACTACAATATAAGCAGCTACAGCAGTATAACCATGAATATTCATTCACCACATTACTTCTGTCTTCATCTCATTTCTATGCTCTGGGGCATGAGGGCGTTTTGATCATTTTACCATATTAAATTAATTATTGTGTGCCCAATGCGAAGTACTGGAACACTATATTACTATCTCAAAATTTATTCCAGCTAATCTTTCGCTGATTTTCGGGTCGTATCTCCTCTCACAGCTTTGAGAAAACCCCCACAAAATATTTATCAAAATATGCGGCTCAATCCGGAGATCTATGCTTGTATTTTTATTTAAGATTTTTTGCTCATTGTCCGAAATATTAATGAGCAACCAAAAATTTTTCCCATTGAAAATGAATGGAGCTGTCAAAGATTACATTTCGATTGCATTTTTGACCCTCTAAACGTTAACCAAAACACTTTTTTTTTTTGCACACACCTCAGACCTGGTGAAAAATTTAATAAACTGAAAAAAATATGTGCCCCCACACCCCTAATTTTTTTGGGCGGGGCCAAACATATAAGGTCAATGAAGACTGGTGACACTAAAGTGTGCCATATAGTAGAGTCATTTTGGGGGGTTTCGTGACCAACCTCCCAGGACCTTTTTTTCTCACTGGATTTAGCATTCTAGACCCATTTTAATGAAAATAAGCTCCCATGTACCTCCCAAAAATTACAGGAAACCTTTTTTTTGCCCAAAATTCAAAATGGCCCCCAAAATGCATACCACCACCTATATCTCAGTAACTAATTCAGCTAGGAGGTTGATTTTGGTGTCTAGACATAGGTTTTTGGGGTCAAGCATTCCATTAATGCTATTAGTTTACTTGTGAAACAAACCCATCACCATGAAATCCAATATGGCCGCCAATATGGCCACCGATTAACATTTTTTTTGTTTCTTGACTACTAAGGCACCTAGAAAGCTGATGTCCGAAATTCATGTTCATCAAAGATCACCTTACGAACATGATTGAAGAAGATGGCTTGTGCTTCTCGCAGATTTACATCCTGCAGGTGTTGAGTGACTTCTTCTGTAAGAGGCTGGGAATCGGGAATGTAGTGTTTCCAGCAGCTGCGATGGTAACGGATTTCCCACCCGAAAGCTGTTTCACAGTCTGGAATGGATGCAATCAGCGTGTTGAGCCTCGACCTCAGGACCTGATCATTCAGGTGTACAGTGTGTAACTTGAATTTTCTCCATCTTGGATTCTCGATTATGTAATCATTTAAACACACTTTTATTGGAATAAACAGATAGTATGACCCCTTAAACCTCTGTTTTGACACCAACATCAGCTTTCTAGGTGCCTTAGTAGTCAAGAAACAAAAAAAATGTTAATCGGTGGCCATATTGGTGGCCATATTGGATTTCATGGACTGCTTGACCCCAAAAACCTATGTCTAGACACCAAAATCAACCTCCTAGCTGAATTAGTTACTGAGATATAGGTGGTGGTATGCATTTTGGGGGCCATTTTGAATTTTGGGCAAAAAAAAGGTTTCCCGTAATTTTTGGGAGGTACATGGGAGCTTATTTTCATTAAAATGGGTCTAGAATGCTAAATCCTGTGAGAAAAAAAGGTCCTGGGAGGTTGGTCACGAAACCCCCAAAAATGACTCTACTAATACAGACATGAAACTTGGGTGAGGTCTGCATCACCTCAAGACATGCAAAAAACATAATTGTGACTGCTACCCACAGCCAGCAGGAAGTCTGCCATATTGCCTCAAAGCTGCCCTGCCTCCAATTTTGCCAAAAACCACCCTTCACATTTGAACAAACACCTGTTTGGGGACTACTCTGACTGAGCTCATTTTCACATGGCAACATCTATAAGCATGGGCCATTAAAAGTTGTATACACGTCTCACAACAGCTGAAAGGTACGGCCACAGCGCCATAGCAAAGTTTCACTCCACCCCTTACAAACTCAAACAGCTGTACCTTTTTTTAATATTATTTTTTTTTTTTTATTATTATTACTTATTTTGTACCCGTAGGTAGATTTGTTTTGCAGTCTGGTGACAAGCCACCAGCTGCCGGTCGCTGCGTGCGCAAGCGCCCCTTATTCCTAACCTGCATGTTTTTGGCATGTGGGAGGAAACCGGAGAAATCCCGGAGTAAACCCACGCAACACGGGGAGAACATGCAAACTCCACACAGATCACTGTTGGCCGGGGGCAGGATTCGAACCCACGATCTCACGATCCCCGCGATCCCCCGGCCGAGGGTAAACTGTGCTGCCACAGTGCTAACCACTGCGCCACCGTGCAACCCGTGCAGATTTGAACACACATATAACATGGTGTTATCTACGCTCATATCAACAATTTTATTATTACATTAGGTCCTCAAACTTAAAGCCATGATCAGCGGGCAGTAGGGGAACACTATTAAAACTCGAGCAAAACCTGTCAGATTTCCACCAAAGTTTCTATGATGGATGTTAGTCCCACCCCGAATGCGTCCATATAAAAATAATTGACAAAAATTGTAGCACCACCTAGTGGTTAAAGGAAGAATTGCTGAAGACTGTATTATTTATTACTCACGCACCGCTTGCCATAATGATGTGAAATTTTCTGAGGGTCATCAGATCCCAGGGATGATCATAACTGCCCATCAGCTTTTGCATTGCTTCACTGCTGTTACCACGGAAATGCCCTTTTCAACATTCAATCTGTGATCTTGTTGGAAGCGTTGGAAAGGTCCCGGAGTCACAGAATCTAAAACATAAGTCAAGGTGACTGTTATCTGTAGTCCAATATGGGTGGGCAACATATAACTGATATGTAAGTGTTGCCATGGTGCAATGCCGAAGGTTGACTCCTCGCCAAGGAACATCGGACACCTGTAACTTGGACAAACTTTGTCTGATTTTCATCAAATTTTCTACAATGGGTATTAGACCCACCCTGCACGCTCCTACATAAAAATACTTAACAAAAGTTATAGTGCCACCTAGTGGTTAGAACAATGGGCACTTGTAATTTGGACAAACTTTGTCTGATTTTCACAAAATTTTCTACAATGAATGTTAGTCCCATCCTGCATGCTCCTATATAAAAATAATTAACAAAAGATATAGCGCCACGTAGCGGTTAGAACAATGGACACTTGTAACTTGGACAAACTTTGTCCGATTTTCACCAAATTTTCTACAATGGATATTAGTCCCACTCTGCACGCTCCTATATAAAAATAATTAACAAAAGTTGGTACATTTTGGAGGTGATCCATGAGTGCATACCTCTACCAAGGCTCAATGTCCTAGCAATGGTTTATTAACATTATGCAAAAACTACTGGCTGGATTTTTCCTCCACTAAGATTTTTGCCTGCTGCTGATAGGCAATGGCAGACCAGACTTTCATTTGGTGACTTAAATCTCTCTCATTTTCTGTGATACCAACTTCAACTTTTAGCTGGAATGAATTTTACTCACACACAACAGGATGTTTTCAGACTTTCAAAATTAAAGCCCTTATATTAATGAATCTGAATGTTTATTCCTGTAATGCTTCGTGACTTATAACTATAGTACTTTATATGATAGCAACTTCAGACCTTGGCTCAAAGAAATTTAACTCACTCTCAACAGGATGTTACACTGATTGTCAAAATAAAAGCCCCCCAAATAATACAGAGTTTAGATTGCTTTGATGTTCTCAGATTTGAACACACATATAACATGGTGTTATCTATGCTCATATCAACAATTTTATTATTGCATTAGGTCCTCAAACTTAAAGCCATGATCAGCGGGCAGTAGGGGCACACTATTAAAATGTCCGTGGGAATTTTCTAGTTTAGTTTGTTATTTCACCAGGTCAGGAAGAGGATCTATATAAAACAGGGAGGGAGTGAGGTTATTTAAAAGTATTATTTCATCATTCGCCTACCTGTCTGATGTTTCCCCAAACAAGACACTTCTGCAGGTAAGTGACCGTTGCATCACACCTCCCATCTCTGTCTCTTTCTCTCACTTACCCATGTTAGAAATCTCCATTGCACAGACAACTCCTGGGGCTGTTAACAGATTTTTTTTCTTTCGGTTTGTTGAATAAATCAGTCTGGAGCAGCGACAAGGGAACGAAAATAAACCTCTAGACACTTCGGAGTCTGGACGTCAACAACACTGCTTCAGGGTGAAGTAAAACTTTTCACTGAAGCTGTGTTATTGATATGCAAAAAAAAAAAAAGCGGACAGATTATTCGCATCACTGCACCGTTTTTTTTTGTTGTTGTTTTTTTTTGATGGCAGCAGTTTGAAACAGCCTTAAAATTAAATTACTTCCTCACAACTAGACGCAGATGTTCCAAGCACAGAGCACAACTTCTCGCTTTCTATGGTAACGCGTAACTTCCATTGGCAGCGTAACAGACCCCAAATATTGTGATATTCATTTTTACACCGGTATCAGAAATATACCGGTACCATTGTGAACAATATCGTATGGCACACCCCTACTGTCTGTCTGTCTGTGTGACTGAGTGAGTGAGTGAGTGAGTGAGTGAGTGAGTGACTGACTGACCAGGGATGGGGAAAGTGACTGGTAAGGCTAGCAAACAGGACCAAGTGGTCAGAACCTAAACCAACATGGGTAAATCCTCCTGTAGGTCCAACACCTCCAAGGGGAACTATATGGAGACCTTGATGGATAACTCATTTGAAATATGAATATATAGGACCATCTTAGGACAATCTAGACAGTCTATTGTCTCAGGCGCAGAGTGCATTTAAGGGCATGTCTAAGCCCATTCTGCTAGTACAGCATTGCAAAAACGACTTTTGCATCTGGTTAAACTAGTGCATACCCATGCATGCCCGCAGAAACCCGTGCATGCCCGTAGAGGGGATGCATTGGAACAGAATTCTTGCCAGTTACAGGACAGTTGGTATAGCAACACAGCACTAAGTGGCAATCACATGTGACGGCTTTTGTATGCAGCAAAACATAAAAATCACACCAAATATGCCCTGCCACTGGGGCTGTTTGCCCCTGCTTGTTACTTCTTCTCCTGCCTGTCTCAGACGGCTGTGTTGTTGACAGTCATGCCTGCGGTGTACTGGTGGAACCTGAGGTGTTTCATGTTCATGGCATCCTTTCTGACGTGCAGCAGTTCTCCTCATTCTATTGCTCTCCATCTGATGGGTCTTCTTCTTCTTCGTTCAGACCATGCAGCAGTTCTCCTATTGCTTTCCATCTGGTGGGTCTTCTTCTTCGTTCAGACCATTGGTTGAGGGATAGGTGCGTCGTAATTCCAGTTCATGGGCACAATCCTGAAAAAGTGGCTTTCAACCCTGTTCAGGAAGGCCCGTGCATGCCCGTAGAAACCAAGAAGCCGGAGCACTCAGAGAAAGTCAGCACTTTCCTTGGCATTTTACACATTTGTAGTGTAGAGTGGCATTCATCAAGGTTACACATTTGCTGTCATGTAGGCATGGCGAGTTGTCCTATGATGCCTGAGTTCATAGGATGCGCTATGATGATGAGGCAGAGATCATAGGCCATCCTATGATGTCCCCGCTTCAAATCTATGTGTGACATCATAAAGACAAATCGTCCTATGATCTCTGTGGTCTATGTGACGTCATAAAGACACATTTGTCGTCCTATGATGCCTGAGTTCATAGGACGTCCTATGATGTTCAGGCAGAGATCATAGGCCATCCTATGATGTCCTATGAAGCGTGACAGACACACAGACACAGCATTGGGGGACTGGCGGACGGCCTTGAGCCTGTCATGTTGTCAAAATCCTTGGGTGCTGCTGAATGAAGAGGAAGAGAGAGGGAGAGAGAGAGGGAGGCCAGGGAGAGACAGAGGGAAAGAGGGAGGAGAGAGAGAGAGAGAGAGAGAGTTTGAGTTTTAAAAAATCCCTTTATTGCACAATTCAAAAATGTAAGATCACCAATATCATTCCACCAAGTGTCTCACATTTCAAAAGTGCAAACATAACTCATCCCCCTCTCCCACAGAGATATTGCACACTTCAAAAATGTAAGATCACCAATATCATTCCACCAAGTGTCTCACATTTCAAAAGTGCAAACATAACTCATCCCCCTCCCCCACAGAACACAAAATATTCCCTACAGTCCATGTATTGGTGAATACCTTCAAATTGTCCACCATTTTTTTTTTTTGACTTCCGGCGCCACACGAGTCGCTGACTCTTTTTTTTCTTCCTCTCTCTTCTGATCCGGTGACAACTCTCTGATCCGGCACACCATTCACTCCATATATATCACGGACACACAGATCGCCCCAAATGTCTCCCGAGCCGGTGGACGAAGCCACTGTTTATAGCAGGAGACGGTACAGCAGGGAAGAGCTGCTAGCACTCAACCGCCACCCGATGCTAACGGAAAAATTTGACATACTGGGAGAACTGAGGCGAAAACGACGTGGGTGTCGTTCTGGAGTAAGGCGGAGGTCAAGAAATATAAGGTACAGACCCACCCTCCCATCCGTTGTTATGGGGAATGTACGATCGTTACTGGGAAAGGTAGATGAGCTAGCGGCTATCTCCCGCTACGATAGTATATACCGGGAGTGTAGCCTGTTCCTATTCACAGAGACTTGGCTAACTGAATTAGCAGCAGATGCTAACATTGAACTGGAGGGTTTCCACACGATACGGGCAGACCGAACATCAGACAGTGGCAAAGCAAGGGGCGGTGGAGTGATAATGTATGTTAACAACAACTGGTGCAGACCGGGACATATCACTGTTAAACAACAACACTGCAGCAAAGACATTGAGTTGCTAGCTGTTAGCATGCAGCCTACATACCTCCCGAGGGAATACTCACACGTGATCTGCATTGTTATTTATGCAAATCCGACGGCGAACGCTGGGACAGCGCGTGACGTCATCCATTCAGTAACTGGCAGGCTGCAGACAGAACACCCAGATGCTCTTCTCCTCATCTCAGGCAATTTCAACCATGTTTCACTGTCTCCCATTCTACCCACGTTTACCCAGTATGTCACATGCCACACTAGAGACAATAAAACACTGGACTTATTCTACGCAAACACTAAGGAGGTGTACACCTCATCACAACTCCCCCCACTCGGGAGATCGGATCACAACTTGGTTCATCTCCGGTCGGTGTACAAACCCCTAGTGCACAGATAACCTCCGGCCATGCGCACAGTGAAGTTATGGTCTGAGGAGGCAATGGACACTCTAAAGGGCTGTTGTGAAACCACCGCCTGGGAGCAGCTCTGTGATCCACATGGTGAGGACATCAATGGCCTCACTCACACCGTCACGGACTACATCAGCTTCTGTGTGGACAACACCGTTCCCACCAAGACCATACGGTGTTGCTCAAACAACAAACCCTGGATCAACCCTGAGATAAAAACACTTCTGAGAGAGAAGAAGAGGATCTTCAGGTCGGGGAACAGGGAGATGCTGAAGTCCGTACAGAGGGAGCTGAGGAGAAAGATCAGAGAAGGCAAGGACAGCTTCAGGAAGAAGATGGAGGACAAGCTGCAACAGAGCGACATCAGCGGGGTCTGGAGAAACCTTAAAACCATCTCTGGGCTCCAGAATACCTCCCCCCAGGCCACGGAGGGCAGGGAGTGGGCGAACAATCTGAATCTGTTTTTCAATAGGTTTGACCAACCGCCCTCCCCCCTGACTGCACAACAACCACTGCTGCCTCTAAAGACATCAAGTACTGCTACCCACTCCCCACTCCACCAACACCCCCCCCCCCATTCCCAACACACAGCCCCCCGACCTGACCCTCACTAAGACGCGGATGAGGACAGAGCTGAGGAAGATCAAGGCGAGGAAGGCGTCGGGACCGGACGGCATCAGCGCAAAGCTCCTCAAGTCCTGTGCAGACCAGCTGTGTGGGATTGTGGAGTACATCTTCAATCTGAGCCTGAAGCTGGGGAGGGTACCACAGCTGTAGAAAACATCTTGTGTGGTACCTGTACCAAAGACTTCCCACCCCAAAGATCTGAACAGCTACAGACCAGTGGCCTTGACGTTCCACATGATGAAGACCCTGGAGAGACTGCTCCTTGCTCATCTCCGCCCCCTGGTGGGACCAGCGATGGATCCACTCCAGTTCGCCTACCAGCATAGCATTGGGGTGGAGGATGCAGTGATCTTCCTCCTTCACCGTTTTCTGTCCCACCTGGAGAAGCCCGGGAATGCGGTGAGGATCATGTTCTTTGACTTCTCCAGTGCTTTCAACACCATCCAACCGATGATCCTGAAGGACAAGCTGCTGTGTGCAGGGGTGGACCAGCACCTGTCATCATGGATCCTGGACTACCTCACAAACCAGCCTCAGTTTGTGAGAACCCAGGACTGTGTGTCTGACACGATCATCGGTAGCACGGGGGCCCCCCAGGGAACGGTTTTGGCTCCCTTGCTGTTCACCCTTTATACTGCGGACTTCTCACACAACACAACACACTGCCATCTACAGAAGTTCTCTGATGACTCTGCGATCGTTGGCCTCATCTCCAACGGAGATGAAGCTGAGTACAGAGGGCTTATCCAGGACTTCGTGGACTGGTGCCATCGGAACTGCCTCCAGATCAACGTGAGGAAAACTAAGGAGCTGGTGGTGGACTGCCACAGGCAAGGACAACCCCTCACAGCACCAGTAAATATACAGGTAACAGACATTGAGATGGTGACATCCTATAAGTACCTGGGTGTTCATCTGAATGGTAACAGGCAGGTAGAGAACAGCCGCACGAACCCAATGTCGACCAGACCAAAAGAAATCCACGATGATCTTCTGAACCTCCTCAACCAGGCTCCTGGGCAGCGTCAAAGCAGTAAGCCTATGCCAAAGAGCCGAAGCTACCAGATTATTGGCAACCAGTACTCTTCCCCTATATGACAGCTGTGGTAGAAACCATTTCCATTTAGAAAAGCGGGTACACACCTTCTCCTTAATTCCCTCCCAGTTCTTGCGTTCAAAGTCGTCAGAACCCAAAAATACCCCCAACACTTTAAGACCGGCTCTCCCCCACAGAAGACCTCCAGGTAGATGAGGAATGTCCTGATGTGACCACTGCCCCACCAATAAACCCTCACTCTTGCCCCAGTTTACCCATGCAGAAGATGCTTTTTCATAAATAGATAAAGTGTCCACCAAACGCTGTACATCCCTGTGGGATGTGATGAAAATGTTGACGTCATCTGCATAAGCAGACAAGACGAGTGGACGACAACTACTGGAGGGCCCCGGCAGAATCAAACCACCCCGCTGAGTGCGCAACCTGCACAGCAAAGGCTCAATAGCCAAGCTATACAGTTGACTGCCTTATTCCTCTGCCTTATTCCCCGACGTACAGGGATTGGCCGACTCAGCCCTGCCCCCATCTTTACCAAACACTCAGCTCCAGTATATAACAGATTGACCCATGTCAAAAACATATTGCCAAAACCAAACCCCTTCAGTGTGGAAAACAAATAAGAATGGTCAACCCGATCAAAAGCTTTTTCTTGGTCCAAAGACATAATACCGAACTTTAAATCATAACATTTACTAAGATGAAGAACGTCACGTAAGAGAAAAATATTGTCCATAATGGTTTGGTCAGGAATACAATATGTTTGATCTCTATCTATGATTAAATCCAAGACATTTTTCAGTCTATTTGACAGGGCTTTAGAAAGCACCTTGTAGTCTGTGCAAAGAAAAGCAACAGGCCTCTAGTTTTTAAGCAAGGCCAAGTCCCCTTCCTTAGGCAGCAGAGATAGTACTGCACTCCGGCAGGAGACAGGTAAAGATCCAGTTCTGTAACAGTCCATCAGAACGTCATAAAAGTCTGATCCAATAATATCCCAAAAATGCTTAAAGAAGTCAGAAGAAAGACCATCAAGTCCAGGTGCACGTCCCAGAGCCATTTGATTAACTGCTACAGTTAACTCATCCAAAGTCAGTTGACAGTCCAGAGCAGCCCTGTCCTCTGGGCTGAGCTTGGGAAGGCCTTCAAAGAGTTGATTTTGAGATTCAATGCAACATGGTTCTGCACCAAACAGGGCCCCGTAAAAATCCACCGCATGGCTCCTCATCTCAGATGGATTTGTAGTCATTTGACCATGTGGGAGTTTTAAGCAAGTCATCAACTTCTTTTTTGCAGCAGACTTCTCCAGATTGAAAAAAAATGATGTTGGGGCATCCATGTCCTGCAGCCGAGTAAACCGGGACCTAACAAGTGCCCCCTTCACTCTTTCCTGCAAGAAAGAGGTCAGGGCTGATCTCTTCTCCTGCAACAAAGGACCTGAGGTAGAATCCTGATCCCTAACCAAACTCTCCTCCAGCCTCTTGGCAGTGTCCTCAAGTTCACAAACTTTGGTTTTGATGATGGCAGTCGAGTTCGCAGTATACTGTTGACAAAAAATGCGAATTTGCACCTTGCCAACCTCCCACCACTGTTCCAGGGAACTAAAACGAGGCTTTGTAGTCCTCCAGTGTTCCCAGAAACACACAAAATATTGACAAAAAGTGGTGTCTTGAAGGAGCTTATTATTGAAATGCCAGTAAGATGTACACTACTGTTCAAAAGTTTGGGGTCACCTCAGACAATTATTTTGTGTTTTCCATGAAAAGTCACGCTTATTTACCACCATGAGTTGTAAAATGAATAGAAAATATAGTCAAGACATTGACAAGGTTAGAAATAATGATTTGTATTTGAAATAATAATTTTTTCCTTCAAACTTTGCTTTCGTCAAAGAATCCTCCATTTGCAGCAATTACAGCATTGCAGACCTAACATGATTGCACAAGGGTTTTCTAATCATCCATTAGCCTTCTGACGCAATGAGCAAACACATTGTACCATTAGAACACTGGAGTGATAGTTGCTGGAAATAGGCCTCTATACACCTATCTAGATATTGCACCAAAAACCAGACATTTGCAGCTAGAATAGTCATTTACCACATTAGCAATGTATAGAGTGTATATCTGATTAGTGTAAAGTTATCTTCATTGAAAAAAAAAGTGCTTTTCTTTCAAAAATAAGGAAATTTCTAAGTGACCCCAAACTTTTGAACGGTAGTGTAGTTTTTTCCCCTGGTGAGCTAATTAACACTACAGAGGCTAAATGATGATCTGTAAAACCGACGGGACTTATGTTACTGTGGAGGATTCCCGGGCCAAAAGTTTGAGAAACATATATTCTGTCTAATCTAGCAGCACTGACCATATCATCCGTGACTCTGACCCAGGTATACTGTCTAGTGTTTGCATGTTTAACTCTCCACGTATCCAAGAGGTCGAACTGTACAGTGATATTTTTTAAAACTTGAGAAGACTGAAGATGAGGTTCTGTATTAGTGCGATCCAGACTGAAATCCAAGGTACAGTTGAAATCACCAGCAACAATAAGCTGGTGTTGGTGATAGCTCTGCAATTCATGTTTCAGTGTATTGAAAAAGGCAACTCTTTCAGAACTCTGATTTGGAGCATAAACGTTGATCAAACAAAACACGGAATTCCCTATTTCGGCCCTAACAAAGAGCAGCCTGCCCTTCACTACCTCCACTACAGATAAAACTGTTGCATTTGCAGATTCCCCAAACAAAATGGCTACTCCTGCACTAAAATTTGTACCAAGACTGAGTGAAAAAGGACCCTTCCACCACAAGCCCCAGTCCACTTCATCTGCTGAAGTGGTATGAGTTTCTTGCAAAAACAAAATGTTAAGATTTTTTTGTCTAAACAGGTCACTAATTAACCCCCTCTTATGATTGTCCTTCCCACCATTGATGTTTAAGGATCCTAATTTTATGTTTTGCATAGAGAGATAGATAATAGGAACACCGTGCTGTGCCCATGTAAGTTATTTCATCTGTCAGGTGCGCTTGACCTTTTGTCCTCCTGCTGATTTACGCAGGGCTGTTAGGTGCTTTTCAAGGCGAAAATGTTTTCTTTCATCCAGGAGGTCAAGACCAACATGCCTTTTTAGCACATTAACAGACCTAATAAATTTATCAGCGTCACTGAAGTAATCAGTGACCTTAACGGCTCTGTTATAGGTTTCATCCAGAAAAACATTTATTTCTTCCAGTGAATACAAACTCGTGTTTCTACTGCAAGTTGCTCCAATAGACGCAGTGTCAGAATCAGAATCCATTCCCTCATCAGCACAACTTAGCTGATTGTTTGATACAGCTGGCCTAGCTGATTCATCATGAGCTACATTTTCCTGAATGCCACCCACAGCAGCTGACTGGCGTTGTTCCGCTGGCTGCTCTGAAACGGTAGCAGCCACCGGAACCACAGCCGCTGATGTCACAAGCTCTTTCTCACAGCTAGATTCTGACGCACCATCAGTGACTGTTTGGGCGTCATCACCAGCCACGCTCCTAACAGTAAGTTGGGCTGCGGGCGCCACAGCCGGGCTGTCCACAGACACAGCAGCAGGTTCTGGAGCAGGACCGGTAGAAGGCCCCGCAACGTCGTCTGTAGTAGCGGCGTGAGCGGAGGCCACACCGGCGGTTTCAGCTGCGGCTTCATCAGAGCCTCCCGCCCGCTGCTTGTGCGGACAAGCGAACTGTTTATGGCCCACGTCTCCACATTCAAAACACTTCATCTGTCCTGAGCTCGCATACACCATGTAGGAGCCGTCCCCATGTTTGACCCGGAAGGACACTTCTAGTGTTTGAGTTGGCGAGTCCAAAAACATGAACACCTGTCACCTGAGTGATTTGACATGGTTTAATTTGGTATCCTTACATCCCAAACTCACAGTTCTAAACGGGCCCGCAAACTTCCCAAATCTGCGGAGCTCTGTCTCTAACTGCTCGTCAGTGATGAAAGGAGGAACACCTGAGACGGTGATACGCGTTGATTGAACAGATAAGGGGGACACCTGTACATACGTATCCCCGATAACAACACCACTCCCAATCAGACTGTGGACACACTCCTCACCAGCCAGAAACACAACTACAGCTTTATTCATTCGGGACGCACAGCAGATCGCATCATGTCCCACCCTCTCACCCACAGCAAGAAGGACCTCCTCCACAGTAACGCTGCTATCCGGGGGAACAATCCTCACTCCCTGGCGGATAGACTGAGATGGCGTCTCAAAGGTCGCCAGAGAGAGAGAAAGAGAGAGAGAGAGAGAGAGATTTGATTTTTAAAAGGTCTTTAATAAACACATTTTTCCATCATTCAGTACAATTACCATACCACATTACAAAGAATTATTCCCCCAAAAAATGCCCGAACAAAAGCTGCCCATCACAGACTAAACAAAGGGCATCCTCAAGGGACCAGAGGGTCCTAAAGCCTTCCACATCCCCATTCCCCATAAAAAAAATTCAAAATCCAGCCTTATTCTGGTTTTAAGTAGCTTCACAAATAAAATTTTGACATCAACATCATTCTCAACATTCTCAAGTTTTCTCCTCCGGCTTACATAGATAGCCAACTTTGCCTGCCCTAAAACAAAGTTCAGTAATTGACACTTCAGTTTAAAACGATGATTGTACATAAAACCACAAATGAAAACCTGCTTGGAGAAAACTTCCTTAAAGCTGTGAAAAAGTTCTGTGAGTAGTTCAAAGAGACCATTTAGACGCTGACATTCAGTAAAACAATAAAAAACTGTCTCTCTAGAGCAGGGGTGTCAAACTCATTCCATGGAGGGCCAAGACCCTGCAGGTTTTACCTCCACCCAGTGTCTTCAACAGGTGATTCACCATATTTCTTCCAACTGATTGCTGATCAGTGAAAACACCTGCTGAAGACACTGGGTGGAAGTAAAACATGCAGGGTCTTGGCCCTCCATGGAATGAGTTTGACACCCCTGCTCTAGAGGGACAGAAAACATACTGATCAACTGATCACTGACACTGCTGTTAATCACAGAGACAAAAGCATTGACAGCTATAATGCCATGCAGGACCCTCCACTGTAAATCTCCATGCTTCTTAGGAAGAGGGGGTTTATAAAGAGCCCTCCAGGCAGGCCAATGCCCTTTTTCCAGTCTAAAGTAGGCTCTCCGTGGAGTGTCCACACAGGTGTTCAATCTGTCCTCGTCAAAGCCCATATGAAGTGTGAGGGAGGGAAAAGGGTCCGTGCTTTCTGGCTGCAGCGTGCCTTTGCTAAAGTCCATGAGCAGGGAGCGCTCAAGTCTATGAAGCTCCTGTTTCCAGTGTGAAAGAAGACCACCAATGAAATGATTTGATCTAAAACCGAGATGTGCTGCTAAAGCTGAGGCATTGTTGAGGCCAGGACCAGCCAGTTCCACCACTTGCTTCAAAGTGAGAACATTCCTGGAACACAGCCTATCAAAGAAGGTCCTTCCAACTCCGAGCAGGACACCAAGACGACCACCAAAAACCAGCAGCTCCCTCAACAACCAGTGGAGGGAATCGCATGGCCCTCTTTGTTTTTTAAGAAGAGTCCACACTGAAAACAGACTGCGGTAAAAACTGGGTAAAGACAGTGCACTAGACTCCTTAAAATCCATTAAAAACACAGGGAAGTCTAGCCAAAGCCCAAGGACTCTCTGTAGGCCTCCACACCAGGTCCTGGGGGCCCGTCAGCAGTCTCTGTATGAAAGTCAGTCGAAAAGCAGCACCTCTATTAACTAAATGAACCACTCCTTGCCCGCCTTCCTCTTTGGGAAGAAATAACAGGGCTTGAGGGACCCAGTGGAGTCCACCCCCCCAAAAAAAGTCCACCATTACAGACTGAATTTTGGACAGCAAACCAGGAGAGGGGGTCCATGCACAAGAGGCGGTGCCACAGGGATGAGGAAACAAGATTATTTAAAATGAGCACTCTTCCACTAAAATATATTTTTGGCAATAGCCACTTCCACTTATTTAGTCTCCCCTTGATTTTCTCTATGACCCCGTCCCAATTTTTTTGCTCAAACTGTTGATTCCCAGTAAAAACACCAAGATACTTGAATCCTCCTTTCTTCCAATTCAGCCCACCAGGCAGCGTAAGCTGATTTTCTAGTTTTTCCCCCACCATCAGAGCCTCGCTTTTTCCCCAGTTTATTTTTGCAGAAGAAAGTTGGCCAAAAAGATTAACACTCTTAACCAAAATGTTAATGTCACTCTGCTTGTTTAACAGAATGACTACATCATCTGCATAGGCCGACAGCCTAAACGTGGTTTAACAGCCAGGAAACGTGACTCCTGATAGGTCCCTTCTCAGACGGTGAAGCAAAGGCTCTATGGCGAGGGAGTACAGCATCCCTGAGAGAGGGCAGCCCTGCCGAACCCCCCTCTGGACTTTTAAAGGGGCAGACAGGCCCCCATTTATCTTCAGTACACTCTCAATGTCATTGTACAAGACCTGTATCCTGGCTATGAAGCCTGGGATGAACCCAAAAGCAGCTAAAACTGTCCATAAATACTAGTGTTCAACCCGGTCAAAAGCCTTTTCCTGGTCTATTGAAATCAAACCAGTTTCCACAGCCAATGAACCAGAGACCTCCAAAACATCCCGAATTAAAATGATGTTGTCACTAATCAGCCTGCCAGGCACACAGTAAGTCTGGTCTACATGAATGAGCTCGCTCATCACCTTTCTCAGTCTTCGAGCCAGAGCTTTTGAAAGAATTCTGTAGTCCGTGCAGAGCAGAGAGACTGGCCTCCAGTTCTTTAGGCTCTGTAGGTCCCCTTTTTTGGGCAACAGCGTGATGATGGCCCTCCTGCAGGCCGTGGGTAGGGTCGCCCTTTTCAAACTATCTTGGAGAACCTCCAGCAGGTCTGGACCAGGCAGGGGCCAGACTTCCTTATAAAAGTCCACAGAGAGACCATCTATGCCTGGTGACTTTCCATTCTGGAGGCTCATTAGCGCTGCATGCAGCTCAGACAGAGACAGTGGAGCATCCAAGCCGGCAACAAGGTCCTCTGAGAGCTCTGGAAGACCACCAAGGAAAGTCTGGCTCAGTGACGTGTCTTCCCTCCACTCTGCTTTATACAGTTCACTGTAGAAACTAGCAACATGTTTCCTGATCTCTGCTGCTGTGGAGATTGTTCTCCCATCATCATCCAACAAGGAGTGAATAAGCTTTCTCTGGCCATTTTTCCACTCCAGTCAAAAAAAGTACCAGGAGGGCGAGTCCATCAGAGCTACGTCCATGTAGCATGAGCGGACCAGAGCTCCCTGTGTGGTGACCCCTAGCAAGCAAGCCAAGGCTGACCTTTTTGATTTAAGAGCCTCTAAGTGCTCTTGTTTTCCTGTAGAACTGAGCAACTCCTCTAGCTCTACCACCTCAGTCTCCAGAGCTTTCAAGGATTAGGTCAAGCTACGAGTGACATTTCGAATGTACTGTTGACAGAGTTATTTTATTTGTGCCTCACCAAAATCCCACCACATTTGGAGAGATTTAAAAGGGGTTTTTTGTTCCCTTTGTGACTTCCATACACCATGAAAAACTCCTTTAAAAGACACATTATTTAAAAGTTTATTATTAAAATGCCAAAAAGCACTCTTACACTTTACATTTTCAATAAAAACAGAACAAAGCAGCAGGCAGTGATCAGTGAAACCAACAGGACAGATACCACTATTTTTAAAAATACTCATTTGATGTTTAAAACCATAAAAACGGTCTAACCTAGCCATAGATAAAAGGTTATCTTTAACATGGCTCCAGGTGTACTGCCTCTGGTCCCCATGATGTGATCTCCACACATTGGCCATTTCGTGTGCCTTCACCAGTTCTCTCAGCCTATTGGTAGAAGCAGACAGATGGTTCCTGTCTTATCTGTGGTTTAATGTACAATTAAAAGCACAAATTTCTTTAAACAATATATTTTCTGATCAGTGAAAGTCTCATTCCCCTCATTCAGTTTCATAAACTTACGAGCTGACGCCACAAATAATTCCAGATCTGGAAAGTAATTTTCTACTTCCACAGCTCTATTCCCCTTAGTCACTTGAAGAAACTTCCTGATCTTTGTAAAAGAGTAGGAGCTTTGCTCCTCCTGCGTCTGCATCAGCTCAGACTCAGCTTCACCGTCATCAGAAGCGCTCTCATCCAGCACTTCCAACCCCCCACCCTACTAGATTTAGCAGTGCCCTGCAAGTTTTCAGCACTCTTTCTTTTTTGCGCAGCTTTAAAAGGATCCTCCTCAACAACATTATATTCCTGCATTTCTTCATCAACTGCAGCGTTTGTCACGCAGTGTTTACTCGGTGTTTCCGTCACAGCCCCAGTCTGCTCCCCCTCCGCCTGCAAAGTCTGTTCATTCACATTTTTTCTTTAACTACACTCTTTTTGCCCTTCACCTTTTTACTCCGGGTGACAGGCTCGTCACAACGATCGGAGCTGCCGCCAGACAGAAACTCCCCACCATCACTGTTTATTATTATTTATTAATTTACCATCATATTCCTTTTTACTTGTTCTCATCATATTAGTTAACTTATTTTTACATTTTTTATATCTATTTTCTACCTCCTTAGTTCTATGTTTTATGAATTCTTTATACAACACATTTTTCTTTTTACAGGCATTTTTTTAATCCCTTGGTGACCCATGGACTGTCTGAATATTTTTGCTTCTTTTTGATTTTTTAAATTGGACAATTTTTATCACATAATAATTTGAATATTCTTTTAAAATATTTCATATGCTTTGTCTGTGTCCTCTTCATTATATAGGTCTTCCCAATTCTGTTTTGCTACATCATTTTTTAGAGCATTCATTGATTCTTCAGTCCTCACTTGTCTGTACATAAGTGCTGCTTTTTGTTTTTCTTTCCTGTAATCATTGTCAAAAACTGTGAATATTAGCAGATGGTCACTCATATCATTGTGATTAATCATCCACTTTTTTTGTGACTATCCATATTATTTGAAAAGATGTTATCAATGAGTGCAGCACATCCATCCATCCATCCATCTTCTATTCTGCTGGGTCTGGTGATCTTAGGATAAAGACCTAAACTATACATTGTATTAATAAATTTTTCAGTGGTGTAACAATATATGGGTTAATAATTATGATCAGGTATAAAAATTATTTAATTCATATTAATGTATTGGAACCTGAGATGAATTCTCGGTTCATACACACAGGAAGAATTAATATAACACTCGTAGGGCACCAGCTTCTATGTCTAAGAAGCAATTTAATCTTTAATTTCACTTTATACCTGTTTAATCACTCAATAAATTAATCAATAATCAGTCTCAAAATTTTAGTGAATTTGATACTGGGGACTTAAACCAGACTCAGAATGAAATAAATTCTCAACAACTTCTCTCATTTTCACATATTTATTAAATGAAATGATAATTAAAAGACATTGCAATGATTTCATTAACCATGAAATTAAACTTGTAAATGATAGATTAACAGTGTCAACATTTGCAGAACCAGGGTTAACTGTGAAATGAATTTAGATCAGTGTGAAGTTAGATTATGGAAAGCAATGCAAATTTATGTGGAAAATTAAACTAATTATATGAAAAGTTCTGGATTACTCTTAAGAAAATGAAAACAGGATTTTAATGAAAAGAAAAGTTATGTTAATTACTTTATTTTCGCATTTGATCAAATATTGAATGATTCTCAAATCTCAGATGTTTGATTCAGCAGATGGATAGAGAAGATGCAGCTTACGTGACCACGCCTGATGGCGGGTTCTTTCATCGTCCCAGGAAGCTTTAGATGTGGAGAAAGGCCAAAAACCAGAATATTTGACCAGTAAATATTCGGACGAGGACTGGCCTCTTTGCAGTCTGTTGTTGCAGGATGAGATTCTTGATGTTTTATTCCAATGGCGGAAGTCCCACCAAAGTGTCTCCCTTTTCGTGGCTTGTCGAATTCTTCAGCTGCATAATGGCCATGGATCAATGACTTCATGAGGGAATTCGAGAGTCATTACCCCAAAATCTGATCAAATAGCAAAATTAAAAGAATTTTCGGACTAGTGGAGATGAAAATAGTTTTTAGTGTGTAAGTTGGTCAATATAAAAAATAAAATAAAGTCAAGATTAAAATTTAAATTTAAATTAAAACGGTGGTTTTACAGAAAGTTTAACAGGAAAAAGTGATAGAAATAAATGTCAGGGATTAGAGTTTTAAACTCTTAATTAGAAGTGAGCTCAAGAGAAAGAATTAATTCCCAGACGTTTAAGAGAAAAGAAAAAAACATTAAAATTACAAAGAGGTTACAAACAAAACATGATACTTCAGGCTCTGTGATCATAGAAAAGAAACACGTGGGATAAGTCCCTTTGTTCTCCCGCAAAGTTCTCTGCTGTGTAGGGACGAAGTGAACAGAACAATGGACAAGAGACAAAAGAGAGAAGAGGCGGAAGCGAGGGCATTGTTTCCTTTTTATCTGGGAAAACTTTTGCGGGCCTCGGTGACTGACAGGAGCCCCGACCAATAGGCTTCCTTCGTGGGCGGGCTTTATAAACTTTAGTCCAATGAGCAAACAGTCTTTCGTCTGAACCTAGAGAGAGTTGTTGTCAAGCAAAGATTGGCTGCTGGCAGTCACATGATTTGAGATACGCTTTGCAAATTCTAATACACAAGTTTCAATTGATTCCGCCAGTGTTACATAATGTCCATAGAATTGACCAAGTGCATTCTGGGTAGGGTAGGAACCGTTAGTTCGCTGAGATCATGTCAACGCAGGAGACATCGTCACAAAGCAGCTGTGTTTTAAACTGTAACAGTCGTTCTCACAACCGCCGTGGAGAAAAGGTAAACCACGGAATAGGCTTTTATCGTTTTCCAGCATGGAAGAAGAACAGCACAGCCCACGTTTCAGATGTAACTAAGAGGCGACACCTGGCCTGGATTGCAGCAGTCAGAAGACCCAACATAACTTTCAAACACACACCTGTATCGATGGTGGTGTGCTCAAAGCATTTTCATAAAGGTACGTTATGATTTATTGTGTGTCTGTTGTTAAAACTTGCTTGTGATGTGGTTAAGACTTGCTTGGTCATAGCTTTTACCCTACGTCAGCAGTGCTAAGCTAAACAGAGCTAAGCTAAAGAAAGACTCCGATATCCAAGTAACTAGAGAAAGTTACCACTCACACACCTGTGTGAGCGGGTTTAATTTGATCTACACCAAAGTATTTTCTTACCGTTTCCTTTGCTTTAACAGGCAGACCAGCTTATGAAATGCTAGACTGTGATCCTGACTGGGCATCTTCTCTAAACCTTGGGCATGCAGAGCTTCCAGCTACCACTCCTGACAGGTTTAACCGCTTATGCAGACGGGCGAGATTATGGCAAAAAGAATCGGCAGGGCATGCAAGTGAACCTCCAGCACAGACCCCCAACATCACTGGCCCCGTGACTGAGATGGATAATGTAGCTCCTTCAGGTAGTCTTTTTTTACCTATGTTTTTCTTTCTAAAATGTGTCTTGGGATTCCTTTTGATTACAAAATATATTAACTACAGTTGTTTATTGTCCTGATCACCAACAGACAACACCACACCTCTGGCTGAGATGGAGGAGACAACATCTGATGAAGCAGCACAGATCTGTCAGGTTGATGATGCTCCAGAGGAAAATGTGCAAGAACTACAGATATCATGCGGTGACCCTCGCGGATCACCATAAGACGCCAAGAGTCCACCGGTGAGTTTTGCAATGATGGTAATTTATTAATAAAACAAGATAAGACACAAGGCTATGAGCCGCTAAGGGCAAAACACACACTAAGCGATACAAGGGCTCGTAGGGCTAACCCCAGTCACTACGAGCTAAACTATGACAAGACCAGAAAGAACACGAACCTGACATGAAGGTCTAACGAGGCCTTACGAGGATTGTTTGACGATATCTGACGATACTCCTGCAACCTAACTGCCGTCAGTGCCTGCCTTATAAAGGCAAACACTAACGAGCAGTGATGACAGACAGCTGACCGATTTTGACAGCCGGAAACCCCACCGAGCGCCTTCACAATAAGAGCCCGGTGAAGCCAGAATACAACCCACAGCTGTCAAAGCCGGCAGCGAATATACATAGCCCGAGCGCGGACAGGACCGGCGCTCGGGTCGTAACAGTGCCCTCCCTCCGAGGGCGGGCTTCCAGAATGCCCATAGACCACCCTGCCCCCCCACCCCCTCCAGGGTGGGCGGATGGGGGTAGGTCCGGAGGGAGAAAAAGACCAACACAGAATCAGTACAGGAAAAGGACAAAATCTAGACCAGACAAGGCAAAAAAAACTAAAAACAGTACAATGACAAAAAAATACCAAATATTCAAATCAGATAAAATACACATGGAGGAAAATAAGGCAACTGTAGGACATAACACAAATTGCCAAGGATCCCCAAATAACAGTTACAGAAACAGCACAGGACAGCAAGAGAAAATTAAATCTTTGCCCACATGTTACACAAGAAAATGACTTCCCACCTGTGTGAATTCTCATGTGAATTTTCAAATAACCAAATACAGAAGAACAGAGCAGTTACCGGCTCACACCTAACTACACACAAAACAAACTAGGGCAACTGCAAGACATAACAAATACCCGCAGACACCCAAATGGCCATAACACAAAGCACACAGGATAGCAAGGGGAAAAAAAAAAAGAATACCAGAAAAATGACCACTACCCCCCCGACAGTTTATGCCGACCGGCGGAGACCAGGCGCCTTAGGAACAGTTTAGGTGGTCTCCCCGCGTCCAACGGCCGGCGGGTGGTCATGGGAGGCGGAACATGACCAGGCGGCTCACCACAGTCCAACGCCCAGCACGTCCGCTCCTCTGGTGGCCAAACCAGGTCACCCAACGAAACACACAACATGTCGGGTGGCTGACCCGGGGCGCCGAACCGGCGAAGCAGTTCCTCAGGCGGCTGACCTGTGCCCCTCAGCCACTAGTCCCGGGGAAAAACAGCCCGCGGCAGCCTCCCTGACGAGGACAAAACTCAGGAGAGCCGGGGTGAGCAAACAGGAACCCCCATGGCCCCCGGCGATGATGCGCAGGGGCGGTGACTCAGTAGAGGGGAAAGAAGGCAAGGATGAGCCCGTAATCCGTCCGACAGCGAAAGGTCTGCAGCTCCTCCCTCGTCCGCGGACCACACCGGCGCTGCACCTCCCCTGGACCCCGATTGGGTCCCAGCTGCACCCACGTCAGGTCCCGATTGGGCCAGAACCGCACCTGCGGTGGACCCTGATTGAACCTCTGGCGCACCCACGTCGGACCCTGATTAGGCCAGAACCGCACCTGCGGTGGACCCCGATTGGGCCTCTGGCGCACCCACGTCGGACCCTGATTGGGCCAAAGCAGCTCCCGCGATGGACCCCGACTGGGTCGGTGCAGCTCCGCTGACGATCTCCACCCCCGAACCTGGGACCTCCAACCCAGTGACTCCGACTGGTTCCATGCCGGCGACACTGCAACGAGGCTCACAAACAACAAGAAAACTGGGATCAGAATCACCGGTAGCAACAGAACCCAGCGAGACAAGCTCGGGCGCAGCAGGCGGCTGCTCCTCACTCGCCTCCCCGAGAGGCAGGCAAAAATGCTCCAAAACAGGGGACAGAGACACAAGAGGGGGCACTTGCCTGCACTCGGGTTCTGTTGCCACCCAGGACTTCGACGATCCAGGTTCAGGGCGGCAACTCTCGTCAGCAGGCTCCAACTCAGCTGCGTCGGGCTCCGCAGCTGGCAAGATGTCGTCTGCAGCCTGAGGTTCCTCCCGCGCTGCTGTCCACGCTGATAACCTGTATGGCGTGGGGGCAGAGGACACTCGACCCACTGGCTCGGACCGCTCTGGCGAGGAGACCTGGTGACGCTTCATCGTCGGCTCAGGCTCCGGGCCGCAGTCCGCTCTTCTCCTCCGTCCACGATGTGGCTGCAGGGCCGGATCCAGACTTTCCAGCACTGCAGGCCCCCTCTTCATCCGACGACGTTGGCCTGGCGTCGCGGACCGCTCAACAGTGGGGGACACAGAGGCAGCAGGTTTAGGAATAATAGTTACAGCAGGTGGCGGAAGCTTGGGGGGCTGCGGACCCCAAACTCCGGCCCCAGGAGTCAGACAAGGCAGATCATAAACATGATGGGAAGAAACAATTTGCACTTGCCTGTCTCCTGGAGAGAAGGTGGTGCCTGCTGCAGCAGGTGGAGTTCTCCTTTCATCCCTCCGGGAGAAAACGGCAGGCTCCACGGGGCCACGAGGAGGAGCCGCTCGAGGTGGTTTGCTGACAGGCCTCGCCAAAGCACGACTCACAGCATTCCCAGCCGCGGGGGGTGACGTCACCGAGGAGGACATGGCAGTCGGGGCGACGCGGGCACGAGGAGCTGACAGCGCAGCTAGAACAGATGACCCGTGGGCGGCGACTGTGGGGATCCCCTTCTGTTGTGACGTATATGATGCGGCCAACAGGGAGGCTGGGTCCCTCCGACGACCCGGAGCTGGATCCGGACGGGATTCTCATTGGGGCTTGGTAGGAGCACGGCTATGGGGCCTACTGGCCGATGGAGTGGCGGAGGGCCCAGGAACACATGACGCTGGGACTGGGCGGGCGGCAGGCACTGGAGTCCGATCCACAGGTCCCCTGCCGGGCTTCCCCTCCAGCCGACGAAACTCCACTCTCGCCAGGGACGCTGTCCTCACGGGAGGTGGAGGGGTTCCCAGGAGCGCCTTCTCCCTTAATGTGCGTTGTGCAACAATCCACGCTAACCTCTTTTCTCCTTCCGGAATATAGGCTAGATGATAACGGTGCACAGCCCCGCTGGGCGAGGTCTAAGTGATAACCAGCCGCTTGGGTGAGCATGAGACGGGCGGCTTCCGCCAGATAGCCGTCAATCTCCTCCAGCCACTCCGGGCAATAATCACACTTACTGGCGGGCATCTCCCTACCAAGTCCAACTACAGGAAAAAACTCCACACAATGGCAAAACTCACGGTGAAAAAGGCGTCTCGGTGTGGCATCTCCGTTTAGACGTCTGGCAGGAGTATACTGTCATGCGGTGACCCTCGTCGATCCCATAACACGCCAAGAGTCCACCGGTGAGTTTTGCAATGATGGTAATTTATTAATAAAACAAGACAAGACACAAGGCTATGAGCCGCTAAGGGCAAAACACACACTAAGCGATACAAGGGCTTGTAGGGCTAACCCCAGCCACTACGAGCTAAACTATGACAAGACCAGAAAGAACACGAACCTGACATGAAGGTCTAACGAGGCCTCACGAGGATTGTTTGACGATATCTGACGATACTCCTGCAACCTAACTGCCGTCAGTGCCCGCCTTATAAAGGCAAACACTAACGAGCAGTGATGACAGACAGCTGACCAATTTTGACAGCCGGAAACCCCACCGAGTGCCTTCACAATAAGAGCCCGGTGAAGCCAGAATACAACCCACAGCTGTCAAAGCCAGCAGCGAATATACATACAGTGGGGTAAAAAAGTATTTAGTCAGCCACCAATTGTGCAAGTTCTCCCACTTAAAAGATGAGAGAGGTCTCCAATTTTCATCATAGGTATACCTCAACTATGAGAGACAAAATAAGAAAAAAAAATCCAGAAAATCACATTGAAGGATTTTTAATGAATTAATTGGTAAATTCCTCGGTAAAATAAGTAATTGGTCAATAACAAAAGTTCATCTCAATACTTTGTTATATACCCTTTGTTGGCAATGACAGAGGTCAAACGTTTTCTGTAAGTCTTCACAAGGTTGTAGTAGTAGTAGTAGTTGTCACACACTGTTGCTGGTATTTTGGCCCATTCCTCGATGCAGCTCTCCTCTAGGGCAGTGATGTTTTGGGGCTGTCACTGGGCAACACGGACTTTCAACTCCCTCCAAAGATTTTCTATGGCGTTGAGATCTGGAGACTGGCTAGGCCACTCCAGCACCTTGAAATGCTTCTTACGAAGCCACTCCTTCGTTGCCCGGGCAGTGTGTTTGGGATCATTGTCATGCTGAAAGACCCAGCCACGTTTCATCTTCAATGCCCTTGCTGGTGGAAGGAGGTTTTCACTCAAAATCTCACGATACATGGCCCCATTCATTCTTTCCTTTACACGGATCAGTCGTCCTGGTCCCTTTGCAGAAAAACAGCCACAAAATATGATGTTTCCACTCCCATGCTTCACAGTAGGTATGGTGTTCTTTCTCCTCCAAACATGACAAGTTGAGTTTTTACCAAAAAGTTCTATTTTGGTTTCATCTGACCATATGACATTCTCCCAGTCCTCTTCTGGATCATCCAAATGCTCTCTAGCAAACTTCAGACGGGCCTGGACATGTACTGGCTTAAGCAGGGGAACACGTCTGGCACTGCAGGATTTGAGTCCCTGGCGGCGTAGTGTGTTTCTGATGTAGCCTTTGTTACTTTGGTCCCATGTCTCTGCAGGTCATTCACTAGGTCCCCCCATGTGGTTCTGGGATTTTTGCTCACCGTTCTCGTGATAATTTTGACCCCATGGGGTGAGATCTTGCGTGGATCCCCAGATCGAGGGAGATTATCAGTGGTCTTGTATGTCTTCCATTTTCTAATAATTGCTCCCACAGTTGATTTCTTCACACCAAGCTGCTTACCTATTGCAGATTCAGTCTTCCCAGCCTGGTGCAGGTCTACAATTTTGTTTCTGGTGTCCTTTGACAGCTCTTTGGTCTTGGCCATAGTGGAGTTTGGAGTCTGACTGTTTGAGGTTGTGGACAGGTGTCTTTTATACTGATAACGAGTTCAAACAGGTGCCATTAATACAGGTAACGAGTGGAGGACAGAGGAGCCTCTTAAAGAAGAAGTTACAGGTCTGTGAGAGCCAGAAATCTTGCTTGTTTGTAGGTGACCAAATACTTATTTTACTGAGGAATTTACCAATTAATTCATTAAAAATCCTTCAATGTGATTTTCTGGATTTTTTTTTTTTTCTCATTTTGTCTCTCATAGTTGAGGTATACCTATGATGAAAATTGGAGACCTCTCTCATCTTTTAAGTGGGAGAACTTGCACAATTGGTGGCTGACTAAATACTTTTTTGCCCCACCGTAGCCCAAGCGTGGACAGGACCGGCGCTCGGGTCGTAACAACAGAACTGCAGCATGTGTCACCTTAGGCTTAAAGAAATTTTACTCTTGCAAGAGGAGAACAGAAAGTTAAAGGAAGAGCTCTCCAGAAAGACCCTGGATGAGAATTTCCTCAGAGATAATGACTCAAAGGTGAAATACTACACTGGGCTTCCATCTTTCAGTTTAATGGCTCTGCTGATGCAATTTTTTCCCAGCCTACCAAAGACAGAAAAAATTCCCATTTTCAAATTCTCCTTTTAACTATGATGCGTTTGCGGCTTAATTTGCCTCTTGAACATACTGCACACCTTTTTGACATAAGCAGACAAATCGCATCCATCCTGTTCTGTGATACCATAAATGTGCTCCATGCACACCTCAGCCCTTTGGTGTGCTGGCCAAAGAGACCTTGTTTGCAGGCTAGCACGCCACATCAGTACGTTGAAATGTTTGGCAATAAGGTCACAGTTATTATTGACTGCTTTGAACTTTTTAGTTTTAGAATGTAGGCCATGACATGTTTTTGGTGTGGTTTAGCCCTTTTGACATCATGTCTTTAACTGTGTCAATAATATTGAAGCAGTTAAAGCAGCACCTCTTCAATTTTTCTTATTGCTCAAACATTTTTCTTTCTTTCCTCTTTTTATATATGTAAATCACACTGAGATGCCCTTGTGTATGAAATGTGCTATATAAATAAACTTGCTTGCTTTGTAACAATTTTTGGAATAAAGTACACAATGGCTTACAAACTCCAGCTCTTTATTTCAAAGATGCAAAACTGTAACCATAACCATGACACAATACAAGAATATAAATTGACATGCATGATCGACATGTATGTAACCCTGTAACCCTTACTTGTCTCGCCAAATTTTGTAACAATATACCACTGTAATACAATGGGTATAATTACGGTATAATACCACTGGGTAATTGGGTAACAGGGTAACACCCACTAACACCTGCGCTCGCCAGATTTTTGTGTGTAACCCTTACTAACACCCACTCACCCTACTCACTTTAGGTGTAGTACACTTTTGGTAGTGTTGTGTTATGGCAATGTATTTACCTTAACTTTACTACCTGAGGGAAAAGGGATAATTGGGCCAGGTCAGACCGACTCTGGGTTCGTAGGAGCCTGGGAGGTGCAACAACAGATCACACACACACACACACACACACACACACACACACACAGTGTATGGAACTTGCAACTACGTATATTATTTACAAAGATGTACACATAAATAAATACACAGTGTGATAAAATAGAAAAAAAAATAATCCATAAACTCCAAATTATATTTACAATATTCACAGTTCTGTTTTCGTCCTTTCCAGGTGACTAGTGGAGTCACCTTTAGCTGTTCATAGGGTTCGGGCTTCGGCTCGCCATCCAGATCTGGAGATCCACGCTCTGGTCAAACCAGTCCAAAGGGAAAAAAAAAGAAGAAAAAAGAAAAGATCCTGACCTATAAAATAGGTCAGAACACAAAGAGCTTAGTCTATAATCTAAGTCAATTTCCCCAAATCAACAAATGTGCATAAAACAAACACATCTACCATTCAAACTCATCAACATGGTGCTACAACAATGAGCAAGTGCATTTGGAAGGCACCTGACATCACAGGACATTGGTGCAGTGTGCTGCACCAAGCTAACATCACATCTAGCACAACAATTTATCACAATTTTTCACTTTAAACACACATAGACCACAGATATAACTTTCATCATCAAGTAGCAATTAATGGCAAGGGAACTGGGACCTTTGCTAACCGTTACAGCCTTGAAAAATAGCTTTTTCTGATGAAAAAACTAGCCGAATTTAGCATCGGCGGCTACCGTTTTTAAGCTAGCGGTTAGCATCCACATACACAATGAATAAATAGCACTCACCATGCCAAGTGGCTCGTGCGTCAATGGGTTCCTGCGCTCAACGGCGCCGACAGCCCCCGGATCCCAATCTTAAAATTTAATAGACGGGGCACTAGAATTTGGCAATACCGCAATGTCTCATTTCTCATTTTGGTTTAGGCTTACCAATTTCAAGGGTTTTATCCAGGTAAAGGCTGCTATTAGCACGTTAGCGTCGCCATATCACCAAGGACCGTCTCTCTCTCTGGTCTGTGTCTTTCGGCGTCTGGTGTGACTGAGCCAAAAATGCAAGTCATCCCAGACCCAGGGAGAGAGCGCTTAACCCATTGGCTGGCGTGACCCAGCAACGGCGCAGCCATTGGTTACAATAAATATCAACACACAATACCAGGAACTTTATCAGAACCTTCTAGAAAATGTTCCTACTATTTATGAATATATATTTATTTAAATACTCATATTCAAATTATGTTCAGTGATCCCTCACTTATCGCGGTTAATGGGTTCCAGAACCGACCGCGAAAAGTGAAAAACCGCGAAGTAGCGTCACCCCTAATGACGTCACCCATAAATAACACGTACGTTCATTCTCTCACTCTCTCTCTCATATGATACGTGTGTGTGTGTGTGTGTGTGTGTAAGTGTACATACATACGTAGATGTAAATAAAGTGTACATAAATATGTTTTTAGAACTCTTTTATTTTTATAACAAGATACATAACTCAAGATGAAGATGATTTACTGCACAGGTTAATGAGAGCTTTACTGCTCCTCAGGTGACGCCTCATCGTCAGGTGCTAGAGGCGCAGGATCGTCGAGGGCAGCTGCAGGAGGCGGCGTAGTGGCTCGACGGGAAGACTATTTCGCACAAAAAGGCACAAGAGAACAGCGAAAAGTTCCACGCGGCGAGACTAGCGATAAAGAACAATGAATGCGGTCTTCCTTCGCTGGGTTTGGGCGCTCGGCAGGGAGCGAAGCTGGGTAAAACGTCTCGGCCAATCAGCTTGCGAGGTAAAACGTCTCGGCCAATCAGCTTGCGAGATTCCCGAGCAGTGAAGAGGTGGGCGGAGAGGAGTGGAGCGGTGGTCAGAGAGGTGGATTTTGAGTTGTGCGGCTCTCCGTGTTGATACCTGATGTTCTAATGTAGTCTCCCTGCCTTCTGCTAGCGCCCGCCCATTTTTTCTCAATTTTGAATTTTTGATGAATATTTCTGAAAAATCCACGATGCACTGAAGGCGCAAAAGGTGAAGCGCGAAGTAGCGAGGGATCACTGTATTCCCATTGTGAAATGGGTGTTTTTCTTTTCTAAAAGCGGTATCAATATTTATAATTTAATTCACGTTAAACTATCTACTCCCATTGTGAAATGAATGTCCCCCCTTCTTCTTAAAGCGGTATCGACGTTCATAACTTTAATCACGTTTTTAACACTGGGTTACACTATCCCCCCTTAGAATCATGCAAGTCCCTTTGCATGGGATTAGCTAAATGGTATTGACGGGAGAACTAGTGTTCATGGAAATATTCTTAAGATCTGACTCTATTAAGGCTCTGGTAAAAGCCAGGTTTGAATAACCTTAGAATCTGTCTCTGTTAAAGCTCTGGTAAAAGCCAGGTTTAATCCTTGAAACAGGGATGGGGCAACAGTTAGGAGAGGGTTTCCCAACTGACTATACTGTAGTCTTTCTGGCTGGGAGATTGTCCTCTCGGAACGTCTCACAGTCTGTGGGACTTCTTTTTCAGGTTCTTTTCCTTCCACAGGTTCATCACAGGTACTTTTATCAGGCAAGTTGGTTTCACTTTCAGTTCCATTCTCATTGTTTGATGGTTCCACATTTGTTTCAGTTTCCTCCAGGTTTCCATCATTCGGTAAGTTGTCGCATCTAGGTGAGGTGACATTTTTTATTTGGTTGTCATTCTCAGGTGAGTGAGTTTCAGCAGGAATGTCTTTTTTAAAGAATGTCTTTGGATGGGGAATTTCATAAACTCGAGTGAGCTTTATGGGCGTTTGGATTGGTTCTTCTCTGTACCAGTAGACATCTTCATTTTCCGGTTCTGAATTCTCACATTCCTCACTTTGTTCAAGTGATTGTCTTGTCTTAGGTTTGCGGACATGTTTTGGTTGGACAGGTTTTTCTTCAACAGGGGCAAGAAAACCACAGGGAAGCAAGAGGTCGCGGTGAACGGTGCGAACAGGACCATCTTTTGTCTCAGGTCTTATAGTGTAAACAGGCAAGTCACCTGCTTGGTTCACCACAATGTGGATTTCAGCTTTCCACCTGTCTGCTAGTTTGTGTTTGCCTCTGAGGCGGACTGCACGTACCAAAACTCTGTCGCCTGGTTCTAGTTTTGAGGGTTTCACTCGCATATCAAATCTTGTTTCGTTTCTTTCAGCCATCTTGTTAGCATTTTCTGTTGCTAGTTTGTAGCTTTCTTGTAGAGTTGTCTTCAGTTTTTCAATGTACTGGGAATGTGACTTGAAACTTTTGTTGTGAAACGGAAGCCCAAATGCAAGGTCGATGGGCAATCTCGGCTGACGACCGAACATTAACTCATACGGGGCAAAACCAATAGTGTCATTTTTCGTACAATTATACGCATGTACAAGTGGTTTCACATAGTTGTGCCAATGAGATTTGTTCTTTTCCTCCAGAGTACCCAGCATGCTCAATAACGTTCTATTGAAACATTCTACCGGGTTACCTCTGGGATGATAGGGTGTCGTCCAGATTTTGCGAATGCCCATGATTTTGCAAAGTTCTTTTATGATATGGGACTCAAAATCGGGACCCTGATCACTATGTAACTGTTCCGGTATCCCGTAGTGGACTATAAAGTTGTCCCAAAGTGCCTTTGCAACGGTCTGAGCTTTCTGATTGCTGGTAGGGATGGCTATAGCGTATTTTGTGAAATGATCAGTTAACACGAGCACATCCTTCGTGTTACTTTGATCGGGCTCAATGGACAGGAAATCCATACAGACAAGTTCGAGCGGTCGGGTGGACTTGATATTGACAAGCGGAGCAGCTCGTTCTGGAGTAGTTTTACGTCTTACGCAGCGATTACATGTCTTGAGCTTCCTTTCAATATCTGCCGCCATGCGAGGCCAATAGAACCTTGTTCTGGCGAGATCCAAAGTACGCTCTGTGCCTAAATGGCCCATGTCACAGTGGAGGCTTTTAAAGACTGAATCGCGGAGCTGTTCAGGTAAGACGAGCTGGTAAGTAACATTTCCTTTGTCTTGACGAGTGCGGTAGAGGATGTTATTGCACATTTCAAATCGATCAAGCTCTCGGAGTAACAAGTTGATGTCAGGAAGTTCAGTTCGTCCAGTTGGTGGAACTTTTAGCCCAGTTTCAATTAGTGCAATCACTTCTCTTAAACTGGGGTCAGTTCTTTGTTCGTTTTTGATCTGTTCAGGAGTCATGTGGGGTACAACTGGAAGACCACCACAGCCATCTTCATCGGTGTAGCCATCTGGAATGGTGGCTACAGAGAGGGCTAATGAGTGAACCAAAGGGAAGGTGTTGTCTGGAGAGCGACACACAAGGTGTTTTTCACATATAGCAGACACTACCTCGGAACTTAAACTGCTCTCAGGAAGAGACAAGTGAGTTTGAGTGAACTGCTGTATGCGGTCAAGCTCCTTTTGGGACACTGCGTCATTAAGTAACTCGCCATGTGGCCGTCTTGAGAGGCCATCTGCATCTGAGTTAAGCTTGCCTGCTCTGTATTGGAGCTTAAAGTTAAACGTCGACAGAGCAGCTAGCCATCTATAACTCATGGCATCCATCTTAGCAGTAGTCAAAATGTACATCAGGGGGTTACTGTCGGTCACGACAGTAAAGTGGTTGCCATATAGATAGTCTGCGAACTTCTCCGTTACGGCCCACTTTAGAGCTAAAAATTCTAATTTATGGGCAGGGTAACGGGACTCGCTTCTAGACAACCCCCGGCTTGCATAAGCTATGACCCTAGTCTGGCCCTCCTGCTCTTGATAGAGGGCGGTGCCAAGTCCTGTAGTGCTGGCGTCAGTATGGAGTGTATATAGCAACTGAGGGTCAGCGAAACCCAGGACAGGCGCAGTACTGAGCTTTTCAATGATGGTTTTAAATGCAAGATCACAGGAAGAAGTCCATCGCTCGCCAAACGCTGTCTTCGGGTTGTGGTACTGGGCAGGCTTAACTTTGGGCTTTGTGCTTTTGTGCAAAGGAGGGTAGCCTGCTGTCAAGTCAGTGAGGGGGTTAACGATGCTGGAATAGTTCTTAATGAACCGTCTATAGTACCCTGAAAAACCTAAGAACGAGCGGAGCTGTTTGAGATCAAGGGGCACAGGCCAGGTACTTAGGGCTTTCACTTTTTCGGGGTCGGTCTCAACTCCTTTACTGGACACAATGTGACCGAGGTATCTGACAGAAGTCTGAAAAAATCTGCATTTCTCAGGGGAGAGTTTAAGCCCGTACTCTTTCAGGCGATTAAGAACTTTCATTAAGCGAGCCTCATGTTCTTCGGGCGTCTTGTAGAATACAATGATGTCATCGAGGAACACAATCACCTCATGCAGATTCATGTCGCCCATGCATTTCTCCATGAGGCGCTGGAACGTGCTGGGGGCGTTTCTAATGCCTTGGGGAATTCTATTGAATTCCCAAAAGCCCATGGGACATACGAATGCCGTCTTTGGTTTGTCCAGCTCCTCTACCTCAATTTGGTAGTACCCAGACTTTAAATCGAGGACAGAGAACCACTGTGAACTGGTCAAGGTGGAAAACGTTTCCTCCAAGTTGGGGAGGGTGTAAGCATCTTTTACAGTCTGCATGTTAAGCTTCCTGTAATCAATACAAAGGCGGACATCGCCATTTTTCTTTCGCACTACTACAATAGGCGAAGAAAATGGGGAAGTGGACTCTCTTATCATGCCTGCTTGTTGGAGTTCTTTGAGATGCTTACGGACCGCTTCCAGGTCATTTGGATGTATGGGACGTGCTCTGTGTTTGAACGGTGTTTCATCTGATAATTTGATTGTGTGTTTCACTTGATCCGTTTTGCCAAAGTCAAGATCGTTTTGTGCAAATACTTCGGGCATGTGACTGAGTCTTTCTGTTAGGTGCTCTTTCCATTCAGTGCTAATGGGGGAAGAGTCAAAGTTGAACTTCAGAGTGGACTTTTGTTCAGTTTTGGACTTTGTAACTTTCACGGAGTGTTCTTGCGATAAGACTCGTTGATATGCACAGATTTCTCCAATGACACACTTCTGAGGGATTGTCACGTCATGTTCTGATTCATTGGTGAGTATAACTGGAACAAGGTAAGGTGCTCTTTCAGGTAAGTCTATGAGACATGGTTTTACCAGGATACCACCAGGTAAGGCTGACATTAACGGTTGTTCTAACAAGACAGATTTTTCACTGTTGCCGGCTGACACAGCTACAGCGCCATCTAGAACAACTGTTTGGCCTGCAGGAACTAACTGTGGCTCTTTGTGGTGCATGGTCACTAAATCAAGGCTAGTGACTTTGGACTGTCTGTGCCATAGTTCAAGGACTTTTAACACTGCCTTATAACCAAGTGACATGGTTGGCTGCAGTTCAGAACATGCATCAGAGTACAGCTCGTACAGTACATCTAATGTGTTTGTCCCTATTAATACTAAGGACTGATCAGCTGCACGTACATCGGGAACCACTAAGGCAAGTGTTGGCACTTTGGCTTCAATACCGAAAAAGTCTTTTGGGAAAGTGACATGCATTTCAATGTAGCCTAAATAAGGTACACTCTGACCGTTAGCTCTTTCCACTTCTAACAGCTCAAAAAGTGGCTTAATCTCATGGTTGGATAAGTACCGTCTGTAATAGGACTCAGGGACAGTAGTCACCTGGGAGCCTGTATCTTTCTCTCTGGTAGTCCATCGATTCGATGATGACCATCTTCTTTATTTGTGAGTCTGCTGGTGTTTGAATAGTCCGATCCTGGATCTGCAGATTCGGTTACAGACCGAGCATGTGAAGGAGGTGCTGGGGGGAGCAGGGGGGACTTGGCGAGCATGCCTCTTTGCACACTTTGCTGTCCGGTGTTGTGTGCGCTGTTCCTCCATATAATCCACTCCCTGTGAGGAGTGGAAGCGCCAGATGTCTCGGCAGGAAGCGAGTTCCTCCAGTGAAGAGGGGTTGATCTGACATCTCTTCAGGATGGACTTCATTTGATCTTTGAAGCGCTTCTTCTGCTCACCAGCGCTGCGTTGGCCACGGTGTAACTGACCATACAGGATTCTGCGTGGGAGTCTGTGGCTGGGCATCCGGATGACATGCCCCAACCACCTGAGTTGATGCTGGGCCATGATGGATTCCACGCTACAGCTGCCAGCTCTCTCCAGCACTTCTGTGTGCGGCACTCTGTCCTTCCAAGTGATGCCAAGGATCTTCTGGAGACATCTTACATGGAAGGTCTCCAAGCTTCTCAGATGGCGGCTGTAAATAGTCCATGCCTCACATCCATATAGTAAGGTGGTGATACATACAGCTCTGTAGACCAGCACTTTGGTGTGGAGTTTGAGATTGCTGTTCTGAAGAACCCTTCTCCTTAGACGACCAAAAGATGCTGATGCTTGCTTGAGGCGGTTCTGGATCTCGTCATCCATTGAGCAGGTGTCAGACATTATGCTCCCCAGGTATTTGAATGTGGGCACTGTGAGCAGCTGTTGCCCTGCTGCTGTGAGGGTTATTGGGTTTTGTGGGGGGTCGGTACTGGACTGACAGAGTACCTCTGTCTTCTGGGTGTTGATTGTCAGTCCCATTCTGGTGTATGCAGTTACAGCTGCTGAGAGGATGTTTTGTAGAGCGTCTGGTGTATGAGCAACCAGGGCACAGTCATCGGCGTACTGTAGCTCAATGATGGTCTCTGATGTCAGTTTGGAAGTTGCCTGTGGCCTCCTGATGTTAAACAGGTTACCATCAAGCCTGAAGTCAATGGTAACTCCAGCTTGTTTCTCCACCCTCCTACGTAGCAGAGTTGTTACACAGACAAGGAAGATGTTGAAGAGAACTGGGGCCAGCACACAGCCTTGCCTCACTCCGGTTTGCACTCCAAAAGGTTCTGAGCTGTGCCTTCCCACTACCACTTGGGCCATCATCCCAGAATGGAACTGCGCAAGGATGGTGAGAAACTTGGGTGGACACCCAAATCTCTTTAGGACTTGCCACAGTAGTTCCCTGTTCACTGTGTTAAATGCCTTTGACAGGTCGACAAAGGCAATGAACAGGTCCTTATGCTGCTCCCGACATTTCTCTTAGAGCTGACGCGTCGCAAAGATCATGTCAACTGTTCCCCTGTCCTTCCGAAAACCACACTGTGACTCTGGGGTGACCCGCTCTGATATTGCAGAGATGAGTCTGCGGAGCATGACCTTGGCAAGGACCTTTTCAGCACTAGCCAACAGAGAGATTACCCTACTATTGGAGCAGATGGCTTTGTCTCCTTTGTTCTTGTAGATGGTCACAATGTTGCTGTCTTTCCACTGTTGTGGGACACACTCTCGTCTCCACACCTCTGAGATATAGAGATACAGTGTCTGAGTACAGAGGTAGCCTCCTTCCTTGAGAAGTTCAGCTGGGATGCCATCAGGTCCAGGGGATTTATTGTTTTTCAGGGTTTTTACTGCTTGCAGGATTTCTTTGAAGGTTGGGGGGAGGTCGAGATCTGGCAAGGTAGGATGTTCAGGGAGCTCTGCAATGACAGTTGGGTCCACTGAGGTGGGCTGGTTAAGCACGGTGTTAAAATGCTCAGCCCACCGCTCCACTATCATGGCCTGATCCTTGATTAAAGAAAAACCATCAACAGATCTCACAGGTGCCAGGGAGCAGTTTCTGGGGCCATAGATGGTTTTGACTGCATCATAGAAACTGTGCATATCGTTTCTATCAGCATGAGTCTGGATTTCATTGGCCTTTGAGATCCACCACTCATCTTGCAGTTTCCTGAGAGTTGTTTGGACCTCAGAACGAAGGGCTTGCCATTGCTTCTTATGGAATTGGGATTGTGGGTTGTTCAAGGTGGCTCTGTGTGCCCTGTGCATTCTGTCCAGGAGGGTGGAGATCTCTCCAGCATTCTGGTCAAACCAGTCCTGATGTTTCTTGGTTTTGAAACCGATGGCTTGGGCTGCAGTGTCAAAGAGAATGGTAGATAGAGCGGTCCACTTCTCATTCATCCCAGACTCTGAGATGATCAGTTGTTCAATACCTGCCAGCCGCTCAGCTAGGGAGCGATGGAAGTTGTCACAGATGTCGCTGCTGGAGAGTCTGGCACAGTGGAGTGTTTTCCTTTTTGGGCCACCGTGGCGAGCTAGGGGCCGAACATGCATTCTGACCTTTGACAGAATCATGCGGTGGTCGGTCCAGCAGTCTGCCCCTCGCATAGCTCTTGTGATGAGCACGTCCTTGAGGTCAGCCCTCCTCACGATCACATAGTCGATCAGGTGCCAATGTTTGGACCTGGGATGCATCCAGGATGCCTTATATTTGTTCTTTTGTTGGAAGATTGTGTTAGTGATGGTAAGATCATGTTCCGCACAGAGACTAAGAAGTCTCATGCCATTGGGGTTGACTTTTCCAATGCCATGGGCACCGATCACACCATTCCAGTTTTGCAAGTTCTTTCCAACTCTTGCGTTGAAATCACCAAGCAGCATGATTTTGTCACCCTTCGGGATGTGACTGAGGATGTCATCGAGTGCCTGGTAGAAGCGGTCCTTCTCTTCAGCGTTCGATGACAGAGTTGGTGCATAGGCACTTACCAAAGTGACATACCTGCATTTTGCAAGGGGGATGCGAAGAGTCATGAGCCTTTCACTGACACCCACTGGTGATTCTGTGAGCTTGTGCAGGAGGCTGTTCTTGATTGCAAAACCAACTCCATGAAGGAGTTGACCGCCAATGGGGTATCCTTTCCAAAAGAATGTATAACCCTCTCCTACTTCATTGAGTGAGCCTTCCTCGAGGAGTCGTGTCTCACTGAGTGCTGCCACATCCACATTGTAACGCTTCAGCTCGCTGGCAACGAGTGCTGTTCTGCGCTGTGGTCTGTCCGAACTGGCATCCAGGAGTGTCCTTATGTTCCATGCTGCAGTTCTAAATGGTATTGTTTTTATTTTTCGACCGCATAGTGGAATGTCCCGACAGGTGCGGTTTTCTATCCGGGTGCTGTGCTGAGTGGGCAATGTTTAGGCCACCTTTTCTAGGCCTTTCCCCAGTTGGGGTGAGCAGTGCGGTCCCTAAATAGGGCTGCTCAAATGCACAGGAGTCTGCTGGAAGCAGCTGCCACTCAATCCCAACTGCTAACGACCGTTGTCCTGTGCCGCTGACGTGCAGAGTTCCAGCTAGAAGCTTCCAGCTCATTCAAACCTGCCCCCGTTACTGGATGCTCCATCGCCGCCAGATTTTAGAGGTCGGAGACTCAGGTAAAGAAGATACCTGTGCAGTGATGGTTTTTAGAGTGGCATGGGGGGTGCGCTTTTCCCGATGCCACTACCTTGATTGTAGAGAAGATGGTTCCAGTGGCGAGGGAGACCCTAGACAACAGGCATCTTCTCACAACTGCAGGAGGCTGCCGGAATCCAAATTTTTGGGAAACCGCCTCAAAGCGTGCCACCACCAGCTTGCTTTTTGTCAGGGTGTGCTCCCTTAGCCTTCGTCCGCTATTACAGCCACTGTGGTGTTTATCGTTGCTACCAGCTTCTGCCTGCTCTACCGTTGAGGTCTTCATCTTCGTCTTCATCTTCGGGATCACTCTTAGTCTGGCCTCTACCCTTCGACCTGTTCGGCTTGGGTGACCCTGCCAGGAGTACGAGACTCCAGCCGACATAGCTCTAGGGGTCATGGAGACGCTCAAAGTGCCCCACCACGATAAGGTGGTGATCCCATCGAGGCCTGTACTGTGAGCCTGTATATAACAAACAGCTCACAGTACAGCCATTCACTTTCATTTGTGCTGTACTTTTTGTACCAATTAGACCATTAGGAAAGTTAAAGGGGTCTGTTTTGTAGTGTGACTTCAGTTTAGCACGTGTCTTGAATGGAGCTTTCGGTTTGGGACGGGTCATCTCTGAATTAGCCTCTGTTTGTCCCGCAACAGAGGTAGACTTCAGTTTAAAAGAAGATTGGGGGTTCTGACTGTCCCAAATCTGTCTTTTTACTCTTAGTTCTTTGCGTTTTGCAGCTACAAGTGCAGGGTTTGGCTCTGACTCACAAGTGGCTACAATATGCTCATCTTCGCCACAGCGGAAGCAATACCATGGTCTGGGCCTAGTATTGGGACGGCTGGACGAAGGTAAGTTTTCAGGCTTGGCATGGCCAGGTTTTTTATTTCCAGATTTCTTAGTTGGGTCTTTCTTTGGTGATTAAAATTAAATTAAATTAATTAAATCACCCTTATTGTCATTCAACTGTACAACCAATCATGTACAGCAGAACGAGATTGTGCTTTTCTTATCTACAGTGTAAATCACACACACCCCAAGTGCAGAATCAGAGGGCCGCTGCCATGCAAGGCGCCGCCACAGAGTTCCCTCCTCCATTCCATTTATTGCTGAGCACCAAGCTGGATGGCAGGAAGTTCCACTTTTTTATATGGTCTTCGGCATGACCCGGCCGGGATTTGAACCCCTGCCTCCCGGTTGTGGGGCGGATGCTCTACCAACTGAGCCACCACTCCGATGCTTGCTTCTCTTGTTTCACGACAGCAGCTAATTGGCTTTTTAAATCAGCGACTTGCTTTTTCAGTTCCTTCAGACTGTCAGACTCTGCTTCACTATTTGTACTTGTTTCGGTGACTGTTTGTTCGTAGGAGGCTGCTTTTGGTTTTGTGGTGCCCAAGTGTTTTTTCATGCGGGTGCTTTTAACTTCTCGTCTGTTTTCAGCAGTGCGAAGGTGAAGCAATAATTCTGCATACTCAGGTGGATGTTTATCTTTCGGTTCCAGCCGTAGCTCTTTTAGCAGATTTTCATCCCAACAGCCTCTGTTAAACTGCTTGAGAAGCTGTTTGCCCACTTCCTGTGGCTCTAGACCGCCTCTACGAACTGTGAGATTGAGCGCCACCTGCAAACGATGCAGATATGCAGAGGGTATTTCTCCATAATCTTGAAAAGTGTTCATGAATTGCACAAGCAGTTCGTCACCGTCTTCAGCAGTCCCGAAAGCTGAGTCCAAAAGCTTGAGATAGTCGCCAGAGGTGGCTTCAGGCCCAAGAGAGCGAATAACATCAGACGCAGGAGCAAGAAGACTTTCAAGGATCCTGCGAGATTTTTCCAAGTCAGACAAAGAAGTATCTTCCATCATCAGGTCAACATGTGAACGCCATGTTTCATAGTCAGCTTCAGTATACGGTCTTGGCATTTTGCCAGAGAAAGCTCTGATTCTCCAAGAGGAATGGGCGTTTGACAGCTTCTCTGCATGTTTAATGACATGCTCAACTATGATTTTCTGAACCTCGGGTGGGTTAATATCAGCTGGGCTTAACCTTTGAGGTGCTTCACTTCCGCCCTCCAAAGAGAGCAGGTGCTTTTTCTCCCAGCTCCGGCTTCTATCTCTCTCCTTCCCTAACTGACTGGATCCCAGCTTGCTATTGTCTGTCTGCGTGTCCTTACTGCTGATTATCAAACGAAATTACGAACGAACCAACGAAATTGGCTGCACGGTGGCGCAGTGGTTTAGCACTGTAGCAGCACAGTTTTACCCTCGGCCGGGGGACCGCGGGGATCATGAGATCGTGGGTTCGATCCCAGCCCCCGACCAACAGTGAATTGTGTGGAGTTTGCATGTTCTCCCCGTGTTGCGCGGGTTTACTCCGGGATTTCTCCGGTTTCCTCCCGCACACACCAAAAACATGTAGGTTTAGGGCGCTCGCGCACGCAGCGACCAGCAGCCGGTGGCTTTTCACCAGACTGCAAACCAAGTCTACCTACGGGTACAAATAAGTAACAAAAAAAAAAAATAAAAAAAAAATAAAAAATTATGGATTTAATAAGCTGGGCTTTGAACGCAATTGACACTGTTTTTTCAACGAGAAAAAGTGGCCCAGGGGAGCCGATTTGCCCCGCAGGAACAGCTGCCGCAGGTTATTTGAAGGACACAAGTAATTGGAAACTCTTGTGCCTGTGTGATCTCTCTATCGAAGATGTTGAAGATTTATACCTCTTCGTAGCAATGGTCATTGGAATTTTACTGATTGGATCTGGGATTGTTCTGGTGTACTGCAAATTGAAGAAGATGGATGGAGCCTATCAAAAAGCGGACTCGGCGAGGCTTAACCATCAAATTGACCAACTGGGCAGGACTCTGACAGCGGCTAATGGAGAACTGTCTAGGAAAATGGATTACATCACGATCACGCTGAGAGCCGTCCATGATAATTTCAACGTCCAGCCATGAAGGATTTGAGCACTGAATCTGTAAGAGAATATAAAGTTTTTTCTCTGAAGTCAGTGCTATTCGACCTGTTTTGACGCCCTCAGCTCACAGTCCTCCAGATTATCTTCAGTTTTACTTGTTTTCATAACATGGCGGGCAGCATTTGACTCTCAAGGACAGCCAGCTGTCTGGCAAACCATTCCATCTGCCGTGCCAAGGACACGCGCCTTTGCCCAGACGGTAGACAAAACATCTGCTGCTGAAGAGACTTTGTTGTCCTTAACTGATATCAACACCCTCACTCAACACCCTCACTCACACTGACTCACTATACTGACGTGAAGATTACTCATTCACTGCTCTCTTTGTGTCATTGTATGGATTCTATTGTCTGCTATTTGTGCATTTAGAGTTTTTTTTCTTGTAATCATAATATTGATCATATATATGAACTGTATTCTGACAAACAATGCTTTTTTCTCTCTCCTATTGTGTTTATCCTCTTTCTCCCCCATTGCTTCCTGTTCCCATTCTGCTGACCGGCGCGTCACTGACGCTGCCGCGTCACTGAAAATGTCAACTATGTCGTTCTCAGTGTCAAGTTAAATCCCTTGTATATTTATCAGTTATTTACTGTGAATGTACTTGGCAATAAATCTTTTTCTGAGTTCTGAGTTCTGAGTTAAGTTTGGTCTAAGAGGGCTTTGAAAGAGTGCTTGAGTGGTTTTAGGGGTGCGAGGCACTTCAACTTGGAGTGGAGGAGAGACTCCACTTTGTGTGGGTTCTACAGTAGGGAAAGCAAGATCAACGTCAGCAGCGACCGTTTCAGCTGTCTCAGCAGCTTCAATAGACTTCCCTATTGTGGACATAACCTCCCGAAACACCTCTTCAAAACCTTTTCCACTTAGCTTAGCTAAACCCCTCAGATTGCTAAGATAAGCCTCAGTAACACTGCCCCCTACAGTTTTAGTGTAGACATCAGTTAAAGCTTGAATGCAGTACTTAACCTCAGGATTGTCAGTGGATGGAAAGGAGCACGGCAACGTAGGTGCTAATGTTTCAATGGTTAATCCAGACTCAAACTCTACAATATGACTTTTGTCAAAGTCAGATGAGTTATCATTAATACTGAGCACCCTACGGATACCGCCATGTTGCTCTAGAAACTCAAAAATGTCTGTGTCTTTCTCTTTATCAACAACACCACTGACAATGACTGCGTTAGGAATTTTAACACCATTCTTTTCCACAAAATCCATTTTGGCCGTATATAAACTGTTTAGTCAGGGGTCAAAACAGAATTCACATCTGTTGTGCAACGCTCCAGGCTCCTGGCTGCGCTCGCCAAGTTGGTGTGACCCTGTAATCCTTACTTGTCTCGCCAAATTTTGTAACAATATACCACTGTAATACAATGGGTATAATTAGGGTATAATACCACTGGGTAATTGGGTAACAGGGTAACACCCACTAACACCTGCGCTCGCCAGATTTTTGTGTGTAACCCTTACTAACACCCACTCACCCTACTCACTTTAGGTGTAGTACCCTTTTGGTAGTGTTGTGTCATGGCAATGTATTTACCTTAACTTTACTACCTGAGGAAAAAGGGATAATTGGGCCAGGTCAGACTGACTCTGCGTTCGTAGGAGCCTGCGAAGTGCAACAACGGATGACACACACACACACACACACACACACACACACACGCACACAGTGTATGGAACTTGCAACTATGTATATTATTTACAAAGATGTACACATAAATAAATACACAGTGCGATAAAATAGAAAAAAAAATAATCCATAAACTCCAAATTATATTTACAATATTCACAGTTCTGTTTTCGTCCTTTCCAGGTGACTAGTGGAGTCACCTTTAGCTGTTCATAGGGTTCGGGCTTCGGCTCACCATTTAGATCTGGAGATCCACGCTCTGGTCAAACCAGTCCAAAGGGGAAAAAAAAGAAAAAAAAAAGAGAAAAGAACCTGACCTATAAAATAGGTCAGAACACAAAGAGCTTAGTCTATAATCTAAATCAATTTCCCCAAATCAACAAATGTGCATAAAACAAACACATCTACCATTCAAACTCATCAACATGGTGCTACAACAATGAGCAAGTGCATTTGGAAGGCACCTGACATCACAGGACATTGGTGCAGTGTGCTGCACCAAGCTAACATCACATCTAGCACAACAATTTATCACAATTTTTCACTTTAAACACACATAGACCACAGATATAACTTTCATCATCAAGTAGCAATTAATGGCAAGGGAACTGGGACCTTTGCTAACTGTTACAGCCTTGAAAAATAGCTTTTTCTGATGAAAAAAACTAGACAAATTTAGCATCGGTGGCTACCGTTTTTAAGCTAGTGGTTAGCATCCACATACACAATGAATAAATAGCACTCACCATGCCAAGTGGCTCGTGCGTCAATGGGTTCCCGCGCTCAACGGCGCCGACAGCCCCCGGATCCCAATCTTAAAATTTAATAGACGGGGCATTAGAATTTGGCAATACCGCAATGTCTCATTTCTCATTTTGGTTTTGGCTTACCAGTTTCAAGGGTTTTATCCAGGTAAAGGCTGCTATTTGCACGTTAGCGTCGCCATATCACCAAGGACAGTCTCTCTCTCTGGTCTGTGTCTTTCGGCGTCTGGCGTGATTGAGCCAAAAATGCAAGTCATCCCAGACCCAGGGAGAGAGCGCTTAACCCATTGGCTGGCGTGACCCAGCAACGGCGCAGCCATTGGTTACAATAAATATCAACACACAATACTAGGAACTTTATCAGAACCTTCTATAAAAGCGGTATCAATATTTATAATTTAATTCACATTAAACTATCTACTCCCATTGTGAAATGAATGTCCCCCCTTCTTCTTAAAGCGGTATCGACATTCATAACTTTAATCACGTTTTTAACACTGGGTTACATGTATCATTGTTTGCACAACGTTATAGTGCATAACTGTCTCATGCTATAGCACTACTCTAATGTGCACGTCACAAAACCACGGCTGCTGTGGGGTTGGTGCTTCAGAGTCCCACACATCCTAAATGGAACCACTGAATTTCAGTTTTGGTTATCACAGGCAACCATGTCATCCAGCTCTTCTGGCTGCCTGCAAGTCCACCACACTTCTGCTGTGTTATGTGCCTGTCTTTTGGGATTGTGTGTGGGACCTGGCTGTAATGCAGTTAGACGTCGTCTTTTGGGCTTCTGGGTGGGTTTATCAGCTGCAGCTTTCCTCTTGTGTTGTGGGGTCAGAGTCAGTAAAGTGACGGGCAACAAGCTCAGGTAGGAAAACTTTATAAAAAAAAGTTCTGGGCCACTGGTAAAATTGTTTGCTCCCACAGATCAGAATCTGGTGTGACGTGTACAACAACACAACTTTTTGTGGTCCAGACAACAAAGTCACAGAAATGTGAGCCTGTCACAAAGATTTGCGTTTGTACCTGCTTGTAGTACTTGTGACTGTGCTTGAGTTCTAGTCTCCCATCAGAGAGTTTCAGGTAAAAATCCTTGTCTGCACAGGCCTGCAGGATGTTGTTGCGGTGCTTATATGGGGATTTTATTTCCACACAGCCTTTTTCACAACAGGTGCAGGACACAAGTGCATCAGGGGTTGCACCAACTTCAGGAAAGGAGGGATTGATTATAAAATATTATAAGCACACTTCCACATGTATATTGGGTGTATAATTCAATTTATGGCATGCACTTATTTTATTTAGTAAATAAATACTTGGAATCAAGACAAGAAATAAAAAAAAACACCTTTGTGAGCACAGTTGTCTTCAAGTCTACCATGTACATCTACAAGTCATGCACCCATCCGTCTGTGAACTGCACTTTTTCTTGCTTCAAAGACCTAAAGTTACTAAAAACTTCATGTGTGTATGGACTTATGCTTAAAGTCATATACAGTAATTATAAATGAAGGCATGGTCGAAGTTTGGCAGAATGTTTATATCCAAACTCCATGTGATATGTTGGTAGAGATCTAGTCCATTAACCCCTTCAAGCTTCGCCAAATAGCGTGCCTTTGCAGTCCCATTCAATTTGGCGGAGTACGGTCCCTTTAAATTTTCCTTCGCATGGTCCATTCTGTGATTTTTTTTCCGTTCATTCACAAGAAATGCCGAGGCGCCGTGTGTTTGCAGTCCGTTTACAATTGCTGAACCTACCCCGCCCAGAATGCATTGGGCGTTTGTCACATGGGCTGGCGAGGTTAATACTGCAATATTCCTCTTGTAGAAGATGCCTTACAAACGAGACTGAGTTTATTTCTCAGGAAAGCTTTATTGGAAGTCACATCTTCAATCATCAAAGTTCTCAGCAGAAAAGAGACAGAACCAACTTTCCTCACAGCTTTTATACACCAGAGATACTAAACCCCCACATCAAGTATCTCACACCTTCACCCCACAGAAGCTCAGTAAACACATGAACCCACAGTCACATATAGCCTCCGAGACTTGCTGGCGCCTCTGTCTCCTTCTCCACCTCGGGGGCTCCCGTTGGGACATTGTCTCTGACTTCCGTCTTCCCCAGCACCCACCTCCTAGCCGAGGTCCCTGCTGGGGCATTGTTCCTTTGGACGTTTGCTCTGTAGGGTCTGCACCGTCATGCCTACTGGATGCATGTGGGGGAGAATGCGTACCATACAAGCATGCCATATATGTGCCTTAAATATGCACCATATAACCCCCCCCAAACGTTCAAATAAGGACAAGTTACACTTCAAATGCATAGAATCATGACACCCCCACACAGAACAAGAGAGAAAAAAACTTGGCACAACAGATCACATGTCCCACTGCTTGGGCTTCAATTCTCTGCCATATCTGCTGTGAGCAGGTCTCGCTCTGCCTGTGGCTGTCTGCTGCATCTGTGAAGTAGAATCATTAACACATCGTCGTGAAAGCTTAGCAGAGCGTCTCCCGGGTGGCCTGCCGCGGCGGGGGGCTCTGGCCAACTGTACTGGGTCGTCAGCTAACACAAAAGCGGGTTTGAGTCTGTTAATGCAGACTAAGTCCCTCCTGTCTCCCAAATCGAGCAAAAAATGCTTTTCCCCGGTTTCTAACACTCTGAACGGTCCATCGTAAGGTGGCCTTAAACCTAACCTCTGTGCGTCGTGTCTAACAAAGACAAATTCTGCATTCTTCAAGGTTTTGGGCACAAAAACACGTGGAAAACTGTGATGAACGGGACCGGGGAGGGTGTGTGACCCCGCGTCGCTCTGCAGCAGCTGAGCGGGGAGGTGCTCCGGAGCAGGGTTCTCAGGGAGGAAATATCCCGGTCACCGAAGGGGTTGGGCGAAAACAAGTTCGGCCGGAGAGGCTTGCAAATCCTCTTTAGGTGCTGAACGCAACCCTAATAAAACCCATGGGAGCTTATCAACCCAATTTGTGTCCGTGAGAGCCGCTCTGAGGGCTGCTTTCAATGACCGGTGGAAGCGCTCGCACAAACCGTTGGCCTGGGGGTTATACGCGGTCGTGCGATGAATTTTCACCCCCAGGCTGAGTGCCATGGACGACCAGAGCTCGGAAACAAACTGGGGTCCTCTGTCAGACGTTATGTCCGACGGGATACCAAAACGCGCGACCCAAGTTGTTAAAAAGGCACGTGCAACGTCTGCCGCTGTGGTTGCCGCCAGAGGGACCGCCTCTGGCCAGAGCGTGGTGCGGTCTACCATGGTTAAAAGGTGTGTGAACCCCTGGGACAGCGGAAGAGGTCCTACTAAGTCGATATGCACATGATCAAAGCGTTTGGCTGGGATGTGAAAAGGTTCTAGAGGGGCTCGTGTGTGTTTGTGTACCTTTGCTCTTTGACATGCAGCGCAGGCTGCAGCCCACTCTTTGACTTGTTTACGCAGCCCAGGCCAAACAAACTTCTCTCCTACCATTTTGATAGACGCGCGGACGCCCGGGTGTGCCAGTGAATGTATTAAGTCAAAAACACGGCGACGCCACGCAGCCGGGACCACGGGACGGGGACGCCCCGTGGAGGTATCGCAGATTAGGGAGGGCATGCCTCTTTGAAGCACCCTGTGCTCCAGCCTTAGCCCTGTTGGCCCAGACTGGAGCGCGCGCACGTCCGCGTCGCCAACCTGTTCAGCGGCCATGGCTGCATAATCTAACCCGACGCAGACCGGGGCTGTGAGGGCTTCCGCACCGCAAGCCTGACCTAGGTCTGCAGCCGCTGAATCTGCCCCTTGGGGGCCTGTCGCTGCAACTGCATGCGAGAGGCAATCAGCCACTACATTGTGTTTACCCGCTACGTGTTGAATGTCAGTGGTAAACTCCGAAATTGCAGCCAGCTGCCTTTGTTGTCGGCCCGACCAAGGCTCTGAAACCATAGCCATTGCAAAAGTTAAGGGTTTATGGTCCACGAACGTGGTAAAACGGCGCCCTTCCAACCAGAACTGGAAGTGGCGGATGGCCAAATGCAGGGCCAAAAGCTCCCTGTCAAACGCGCTGTATTTACTCTCGCTATCGCGCAACGTTTTGCTGAAAAACGCGAGTGGTTGCCAGCATCCTGCCACCAGTTGCTCGACAACCGCTCCCACTGCCACGTCGGAGGCGTTTGTGGTTAGCGCCATGCGAGCTGCTGGCACCGGGTGTGCCAATAACGCAGCGTTCGCGAGGGCTGATTTGACCTGTGAAAAAGCGCGGTCCCGATCCGGGGACCACTCGACCTTAGATGCAGGTTTTTGTTTCTTTAATGCCGCGTACAATGGATGCATGAGCCGTGCCGCGTTTGGGAGGAAACGGTTATAAAAATTGACCATCCCCAAAAATTCCTGCAGCGCCTTAACCGTCTGCGGTTGGGGGAAATCCGTTATCGCGCGCACTTTATCTGGCAGCGGGACCGCGCCTTCTGGCGACACGCGGTGTCCCAAAAAATCAATTTTCACTACCCCGAATTGGCACTTCGCTGGGTTAATGATCAGCCCGTGTTCTGTGAGCCTCTGAAAAACGGCTGTGAGATGGCTTTCGTGCTCGGCCTCGGACGCGCTGGCTACCAAAATATCATCCAAATAAGCGAACACGAAAGGGAGGTCGCGCAGCACTGCATCCATCATGCGTTGGAACGTCTGCGCGGCGCCCTTGAGGCCGAAAGGCATGCGCAAAAACTCGAAAAGCCCGAAAGGGGTTATAACTGCCGTTTTGGGTATGTCCTGCGCACGGACTGGAACTTGGTGATAACCACGCACCAAATCTATTTTGGAAAAGATGCGCGCCCCCGCTAAATGCGCCAAAAAATCCTGGATGTGCGGAATCGGATAGCGGTCGTGGGCTGAAGCATTATTTAATCTGCGGAAGTCGCCGCAAGGGCGCCACGAGCCGTCAGCCTTGGGTACCATGTGCAGGGGTGACGACCAGGCGCTGTTCGAACGCCGGACTATGCCCAGTTTTTCCAAGTTGGCGAATTCCTCGCGCGCGATGGCCAATTTAGCTGGGTCCAACCGCCGAGGTTTTGCAAAAACAGGGGGGCCCGAGGTACTTATGAAATACTCAACCCCATGTTTGGCAACTGACGCTGAAAATGTAGGGACCGTGAGTGCTGGAAACTGGTTGAGTAATGCATGAAACTTACCACCCACAGCTGTGACATTGGAATGTGCAGAAGGCAGGGCCACCCGAGCTGTGCAGGAGATAGAGTAGAAAGACAGTGCATTTACAATACGTCTATTAGTAAGGTCAACTAACAAACTGTTTGAGCACAAAAAGTCAGCACCTAACATGTTGTTGTTAACTGCAGCAACAACGAAGGTCCACTCGAAGGTGCGCCCGTGGAGGGACAGGCGGAGCGTCTTCTCTCCATAGGTTTTGATCGTGGAGCCGTTCGCCGCTAACACCAGGGGGCCGCTGGCCGGCGCCAGGGTGTCCGCGTAGGTAGGCTTGACAAAACTCAGCTGGGAGCCCGTGTCCACCAGGAATTCTTTCCCAGAATTCGCGTCCGTCACGAAAAGCAGCCTGTTCTTCGTGCCGAGAGTCACAGCTGCTACCGGCTCCCGGGCTTGGCGTTTCCCTGGTGCTGATACCGGCACAGTGGGATGCATCTGTGGGCTTTCTCGGCGAAACGTCGATGGTAGAAGCAGAGGGCGTTGTCAGCTCCACTTCTCCTGGTCTCTGCCGCTGCTGCCGTCAGTGGATCCGGTGTCGCAGCCTCTGGTCTCCCTCCTTCTCGCGAAGGGGCGGTCATCTCTGCTGCTGCCGTCGTGGCCGCGCGCCGTCTATGGGAGTCGACGAGGCGTTGCGCCACCTGTCCCAGCTCGTGGTAGTCGCGGTTGACGAGCGGCTGCGAGCTGGCCAGGGTGACTCTCACTGCTGGCGGGAGCGTTCTGAGGAAGAGGTGGGCGAAGATAAAACTGTCGTCATCCTCGCCTCTCAGGCTCATCATCTTTGCCATCAGATCCGCTGGCCTGTCTGCTTCTCCCTCTGTCAGCGCCAGGAGCTTCTCTGCTCGCTCTTCCCGCGAGGGAGTGAAGGCTCGGATGACGGCAGCTTTCAGTGTGCCATACTTGTTGTCTTGGGGCGGGTGGTTGGTCAGGCTCTCCACCCGTTGCACTGTGAGGCTGTCCAGCTTCGCGACGACATGGTAGAACCTCGTTGTATCCGCTGAGATTCCCCGAAGGTGGAATTGCGCCTCCACAGGGGTAAACCAGGAGCGCGGGTTATGTTGCCAGAAGTCGGGCAGCTGTAGCATGGTAGCTGCGTTAACCCGGTTGGCTCCTGAAGAGTCCGGTGCGGAAAGCTCGCCATCACCGGCCATAGGTAGTCGTAGGTCACCAGTGTAGAAGATGCCTTACAAACGAGACTGAGTTTATTTCTCAGGAAAGCTTTATTGGAAGTCACATCTTCTATCATCAAAGTTCTCAGCAGAAAAGAGACAGAACCAACTTTCCTCACAGCTTTTATACACCAGAGATACTAAACCCCCACATCAAGTATCTCACACCTTCACCCCACAGAAGCTCAGTAAACACATGAACCCACAGTCACATATAGCCTCCGAGACTTGCTGGCGCCTCTGTCTCCTTCTCCACCTCGGGGGCTCCCGTTGGGACATTGTCTCTGACTTCCGTCTTCCCCAGCACCCACCTCCTAGCCGAGGTCCCTGCTGGGGCATTGTTCCTTTGGACGTTTGCTCTGTAGGGTCTGCACCGTCATGCCTACTGGATGCATGTGGGGGAGAATGCGTACCATACAAGCATGCCATATATGTGCCTTAAATATGCACCATACTCTATACATTTATGTATATCTCTAACCTATTTCAGTGTTCATGCACTTATAAATCAACATGCAGGAATAAACATTCATTTAAACATTTTAACATGCATATACACTCACCGGCCACTTTATTAGGTACACCTGTCCAACTGCTCGTTAACACTTAATTTCTAATCAGCCAATCACATGGCGGCAACTCAGTGCATTTAGGCATGTAGACATGGTCAAGACAATCTCCTGCAGTTCAAACCGAGCATCAGTATGGGGAAGAAAGGTGATTTGAGTGACTTTGAACGTGGCATGGTTGTTGGTGCCAGAAGGGCTGGTCTGAGTATTTCAGAAACTGCTGATCTACTGGGATTTTCACGCACAACCATCTCTAGGGTTTACAGAGAATGGTCCGAAAAAGAAAAAATATCCAGTGAGCGGCAGTTCTGTGGGCGGAAATGCCTTGTTGATGCCAGAGGTCAGAGGAGAATGGCCAGACTGGTTCGAGCTGATAGAAAGGCAACAGTGACTCAAATAACCACCCGTTACAACCAAGGTAGGCAGAAGAGCATCTCTGAACGCACAGTACGTTGAACTTTGAGGCAGATGGGCTACAGCAGCAGAAGACCACGCCGGGTGCCACTCCTTTCAGCTAAGAACAGGAAACTGAGGCTACAATTTGCACAAGCTCATCGAAATTGGACAATAGAAGATTGGAAAAATGTTGCCTGGTCTGATGAGTCTCGATTTCTGATGCGACATTCGGATGGTAGGGTCAGAATTTGGCGTCAACAACATGAAAGCATGGATCCATCCTGCCTTGTATCAATGGTTCAGGCTGGTGGTGGTGGTGTAATGGTGTGGGGAATATTTTCTTGGCACTCTTTGGGCCCCTTGGTACCAATTGAGCATCGTTGCAACGCTACAGCCTACCTGAGTATTGTTGCTGACCATGTCCATCCCTTTATGACCACAATGTACCCAACTTCTGATGGCTACTTTCAGCAGGATAATGCGCCATGTCATAAAGCTGGAATCATCTCAGACTGGTTTCTTGAACATGACAATGAGTTCACTGTACTCAAATGGCCTCCACAGTCACCAGATCTCAATCCAATAGAGCATCTTTGGGATGTGGTGGAACGGGAGATTCGCATCATGGATGTGCAGCCGACAAATCTGCGCCAACTGTGTGATGCCATCATGTCAATATGGACCAAACTCTCTGAGGAATGCTTCCAGCACCTTCTTGAATCTTTGCCACGAAGAATTGAGGCAGTTCTGAAGGCAAAAGGGGGTCCAACCCGTTACTAGCATGGTGTACCTAATAAAGTGGCCGGTGAGTGTATATAAAATCACAGATTAATATATTTCAAACCCATTGATTGATTTTGGTGTGGAGTGTGTAAATGAAGAGGCATATTCATTTCAGACGATTTATTACACACTCACATCTCACAAGAAAAGAACAGACTGACTGGTCACATCAAGCATTCCTGTCTCTATATCAAGTCACACTTCACAAGGTTCAAGGCACTTCCTCATACACAGCATGACAACTACACTACACTTCATTCAACCCCCTCTCACCCACTTGGGCATTGTTTTCCCATGTGTATTCATTGTCTCTGTCTAAGGTGTGAAATAACCTGAGGCCCACACCGCCCCCCCCCCCCCCAGCATCTTAGATAGAACAATAGAACATCAGTCCACATGCTGTTTCGGCTACAGTCTCCTCCCATACCTGCTGTAACTAGGGTTTACTGCCTCCGTGGCGCTGCTGTGCCGGTGGGAGGCTGCTGAGAGTGTGTCCGACTGCGGGTGAGCCGTGGGGGGGGGGGGGGGGGGTTCACTCTGTCCATGTGGCTGCTCTGATGAATCGTTCCCCTAGGGAGGTCTCCGTGGGGGTCTTTCACGCTGAGGGGCCCTCACCAACAGCACTTGCTCATCCGCCACTACAATAGCGGGTTTGAGTCTGTCTATGCCAATTCTCTCCCGTCTACCCCCCAAGTCTAGCACAAAATGCTTATCCCGTTTCCAACACTCTGAACAGTCCATCATAGGGTGGGCGCAATGGGCGTCGTGTCTGACGAACACAAACTCCGCGTTCTTCAAAGTTTTAGGCACAAAGGCACGCGGAAAACTGTGGTGGGCAGGGCCCGGCAGTGTGCCTGTGTTTGCGCTACGCTGCAAAAGCTGAGACGGGGAGCTGCCCGGCGTGGGATTGTCCGGTAGAAATTCCCCGGGCAGCCGTAGGGGCTGCGCAAAAACGAGCTGTGCCGGGGAAGCTTCCAAATCCTCTTTTGGCGCGGCGCGCAACCCCAATAAAACCCACGGCAGCCTGTCTACCCAATTTGCATCCGTCAGTGAAGCCCTGAGTGCTGCTTTCAGTGATCTATGAAAACGCTCGCATTGTGGTAATGTGAAAATGACGAGGCAGAGTTCTCTCTCAAAGTCAGTTTTATTCACAGCACCATCATCTCAAAGCAGAGAAAGAGAATGACACAGTAAACTCTCATCCTTAAATATCAGGAACTTCACACTTCACAGATCACATGTCACACAGACCACCTTGCATTATAAAGACAGTCACAATGCATTTCTCTCCATGATATCACTTCCACTGTCTCCAATGCATCCCTTCCTTAATCCTTTAATTGAACCCCCCCAGTCTCAAGCCTTGCATACCAAGGCTAAGATTCCTGCAGCTTCCTGCCTTTGTTCTGACCTAAAATGTGAGCCACAAAACAGGTCCCATGTGTGTGTCCACCACACAAAGCCCCCCCAACATTTTAGACAAACAGAACAACAAGAGAATAACCACATGCATGCCGTGATAGTATCAATACACATCAGTCCACATGCTGTATAGGCTTCAGCCTCCTGCCGTATCTGCTGTAGCTGGGATTCAACGTCTCTGCGGGGCTGTCCTGGGGGTTTGCCGTCTGGGTGTGGAAACCTTTTGTCAGCACCTGTGGGTGTTCTGGGGAAACATTACTCTGTGAAGCCCCCCGTGGTGGTCTACCTCGCAGCGGAGCCTTCGCCAACAGCACCTGCTCATCTGCCACCACAAAAGCGGGTTTGAGTCTGTTTATGCCAATTCTCTCTTTCTTACCCCCCAAATCTATCAAAAACTGCTTGTCCCCTCTTTCTAGCACTCTGAATGGTCCGCCATAAGGCGGCCGCAGCGGTGTTCGATGCGCATCGTGTCTAACAAAAACAAACTCTGTGTTCTTCAAAGTTTTAGGCACAAAAACGCGTGGAAAACTGTGGTGCGCGGGGCCGGGCAGCGTGCTTGATTCTATGTTACTCTGCAACAGCTGAGACGGGGAGGCATTTGGCGCAGGGTTATCTGGGAGAAACTCCCCAGGCAGCCAGAGTGGCTGCGCAAACACGAGCTCTGCTGGGGAGGCTTCTAGAGCCTCTTTAGGCGCAGAACGCAACCCCAATAACACCCACGGTAACTTGTCAACCCAATTTGTATCCGTCAGTGACACTCTGAGAGCCGTTTTCAATGACCTATGGAAACGTTCGCATAACCCGTTAGCCTGCGGATTGTACACGGTTGTGCGGTGAATTGTGACACCCAGGCTGTGGGCCATTGTCGACCAAAGCTCGGACACAAATTGAGGGCCTCTGTCGGACGTAATGTCCGACAGAACGCCGAAGCGCGCCACCCAAGCTGTTAAAAACGTGCGCGCCACCTCCTCGGCTGTGGTTGATGCCAGCGGGACCACTTCAGGCCAGTGCGTGGTGCGGTCCACCATTGTCAGAAGGTGTGTGCACCCCTGTGATGGTGGGAGGGGGCCCACGAGGTCCACATGAACGTGATCGAACCTCTTGGCCGGAATGTGAAACGGTTCCAAAGGAGCCCTCGTGTGCCTGTGTTCTTTGGCTCGTTGACACGCCGTGCAGGCTGCTGCCCACTCTTTGACTTGTTTGCGGAGGCTCGGCCACACAAATTTCTCTCCCACCATTTTGACCGACGCGCGCACTCCAGGGTGCACCAAAGATTGAACCGAGTCAAAGACGCGGCGGCGCCACGCGGCCGGTACTACTGGACGCGGCCGTCCAGTGGAGACATCGCAGATTAGGGGGGGCATACCGTCTTGCAGCACCCTGCTCTCCAGCCTTAACCCTGTTGGTCCAGACTGGAGTGCGTGCACGTCCGCGTCATTAGCCTGCTCCGCGGCCATGGCTGCATAATCTACCCCTACGCTGACTGGGGCCGCCACGACGCGCGAGAGGCAATCTGCCACTACATTGAGTTTGCCCGCCACGTGCTGAATATCAGTGGTAAACTCTGATATCGCGGCCAGCTGTCTCTGCTGCCGGCCTGACCATGGTTCAGAGACCTTGGCCATCGCAAATGTTGGCGGTTTGTGGTCAACGAACGCGGTGAAAACGCGTCCTTCCAGCCAGAACTGAAAGTGGCGGATGGCCAAATGGAGAGCGAGCAGCTCCCTGTCGAACGCGCTGTGTTTACGTTCGCTATCGCGCAAGGTCCTGCTGAAAAATGCGAGGGGCTGCCAAACCCCGGCTACATGTTGCTCCACGACCGCCCTTATGGCCACCTCTGATGCGTCAGTGGTGAGCGCTATGCGGGCCGTTGAGTCTGGGTGTGCCAACCTCCGAGAACGCTTGGTCCCACTCCGGGGGCCACTCGATCTTATCCGCGGGTTTCTTTTTTTTGAGCGCGGCATACAACGGCTGCATGAGTTGCGCCGCGCGGGGGAGAAAACGGTTATAAAAATTCACCATTTCCAAAAACTCCTGCAACGCCCTGACCGTCTGCGGCCGGGGAAAATCTGCCACTGCGCGCACCTTGTCAGGCAGCGGAACTGCTCCTTCGGGGGAGACGCGGTGTCCCAAAAAATCGATCTGCGCCACCCCGAACTGACACTTCGCTGGGTTGATTATTAACTCGTGATCTCCCAACCTTCGGAAAACTGTGGCCAGGTGCTTTTCGTGTTCGTCTTCGGACATGCTGGCTACTAAAATATCGTCCAGGTAGACGTACACGAAAGGGAGATCGTGAAGTACCGCGTCCATCATGCGTTGGAATGTCTGAGCAGCCCCTTTAAGTCCGAATGGCATGCGTAAAAACTCGAATAGGCCAAACGGAGTTATTACCGCTGTTTTGGGTATGTCTTCAGCACGCACTGGGACTTGGTGGTAACCGCGGACCAAGTCTATTTTAGAAAAAATGTGCGCCCCTGCCAAATGAACAGAAAAATCTTGGATATGTGGGATTGGGTAGCGGTTGTGCGCTGTAGCGTTGTTTAACCTGCGGAAATCCCCGCAAGGGCGCCATGATCCGTCAGCTTTCGGGACCATGTGTAGGGGGGAAGCCCACGGACTGTTTGAACGTCGGATAATGCCCAACCTCTCCAGGTTGGCGAACTCCTCGCGTGCTATGGCCAGTTTAATTGCGTCCAAGCGCCGAGCTTTTGCAAAAACGGGTGGTCCGGTAGTGGTAATAAAATGCTCCACCCCGTGCTTAGCGACTGTTGCCGAAAATGTGGGGACCGTGAGTGCTGGGAACTGAGTGAGCAGTGTGTGAAACTTACCGCCTGCTGCTGTGACGTTGGCTTGTGCTGTTGGCAGGGCCACTCGCGCTGTACAGGGGATAGAACCAAAAGAAAGTGCATTAACCAGGCGCCCGTTAGCGAGATCAACCAACAAACCATGTGAGCACAAAAAATCAGCCCCCAACATATTGAAATTTACTGTTGCTACAACAAAAGTCCACTCAAATGTACGGCCGTATAGAGACAGGAGCAGAGTCTTCTCACCAAAGGTCTTAATCTCCGAGCCGTTCGCTGCCGTCACCCGGGGACCTCCGGAACAAGCCAGTCTGTCTGCGTAGGAAGGTGTGATAAAACTCAACTGGGAGCCTGTGTCGACGAGGAAATGCCTCCCCGAGCGTGCATCCAACAAGTAGAGCAGCTTGTTCTCTTCCCCGAGGGCCGCGGCTGCTACCGACCCCCGGTCTTGGCATTTCCCGAACGCCCTAACTGGCATGGCGGTACACACTTGCGTGCCCTCTCTGCGAAGCGGCGATGGTAGAAACAAAGGACGTCCGGTCCACGTTCCCTGGCCCCTGCCGCTGCCGTCGTCGGTGAGTCTGGCACCGCTGCCTCTGGCCCCCTGTCGTCTCTGGTCATCGTGCCGAGTTCCGCTGCAGCGGCCGTGGCTGCGCACCGCTTGGTGGCGTTGACAATCTGCTGCGCCTCTCGGCCCAGCGCGCAGTAGTCCCGTTGGGCCAACAGTGGCGAAGTGGCCAGGGTCGCTCTCGCTGCTGACGGTCGAGTTCTGAGGAAGAGGTGGGTGAAAATGAAGTGATCGTCGTCAGAGTCTTTCAACCTCAACAACTTCTCCATCAGGCTCGCGGGCATGTCGTTTCCCCCCTTTGTCAGCGCCAGGAGCCTCTCTGCTCGCTCCTCCGCCGAAGGGGTGAATTGCTGGATGAGTGCAGCCTTCAACGTGCCGTATTTGTTGCTATCCGGCGGCTGGTCGATTAGGCTCTCCACATGCTGGGCCGTGTTGTTGTCCAGCTTTGTGACTATGTGGTAGAATTTCGTGGCATCTACCGATATGCCCCGGAGGTTGAACTGCGCCTCAACCGCATTGAACCAGGAGCGCGGATTGTTCTGCCAGAAGTCCGGTAGCTGGACTGTAGAAGCATTCGCTTGGCTGGGGGCTCCTGACGCGGCTGGCCCGGGGGAATTTTCTTCTTGCATTATACGTCTCGGGTCACCAGTGTGGTGATGTGAAAATTACGAGGCAGAGTTCTCTCTCAAAGTCAGTTTTATTCACAGCACCATCATCTCAAAGCAGAGAAAGAGAATGACACAGTAAACTCTCGTCCTTAAATATCAGGAACTTCACACTTCACAGATCACATGTCACACAGACCACCTTGCATTATAAAGACAGTCACAATGCATTTCTCTCCATGATATCACTTCCACTGTCTCCAATGCATCCCTTCCTTAATCCTTTAATTGAACCCCCCACAGTCTCAAGCCTTGCATACCAAGGCTAAGATTCCTGCAGCTTCCTGCCTTTGTTCTGACCTAAAATGTGAGCCACAAAACAGGTCCCATGTGTGTGTCCACCACACCATAAACCATTGGCCTGTGGGTTGTACGCGGTTGTGCAATGAATTGCAGCACCCAGGCTGCGGGCCATCGCAGACCAGAGGTCTGAAACAAATTGTGGGCCCCTGTCGGACGTAATGTCCGACGGGACTCCAAAACGCGTCACCCATGTTGTTAAAAAAGCGCGTGCTACGTCCGCAGACGTGGTTGCTGCCAGCGGGACTGCTTCTGGCCAGTGCGTGGTGCGGTCCACCACTGTCAGGAGGTGCGTGCACCCCTGTGATGGCGGGAGGGGGCCCACGAGGTCCACGTGCATATGGTCGAACCTCTTAGCCGGTACCGGAAACGGCTCCAAGGGAGCCTTCATGTGCCTGTGTACCTTGGCTCGTTGGCACACCACGCAGGCTGCAGCCCACTCTTTTACTTGTTTGTGTAGGCTCGGCCACACGAACTTCTCTCCCACCATTTTGACAGACGGCACACTCCTGGGTGCGCCAGAGTGTGAACCGACTCAAACACGCGGCGGCACCACGCGACCGGGACTAGCGGACGCAGGCGTCCCGTGGAGACGTTGCAGATTAGGGGGGGGGGGGCGCCATCTTGCAGCACCCTGTTCTCCTGTTGGTCCAGACTGGAGCGCGCACACGTCTGCATCCTGCATCACTAATCTGCTCCGCGGCCATGGCTGCGTAATCTATCCCCACGTAGACTGGGGCCACCACGGCGCGCGAGAGGCAGTCCGCCACCACATTCAGTTTACCCGACACATGCTGAATATCGGTAGTAAACTCTGAGATTGCAGCCAGCTGTCTCTGCTGCCGGCCTGACCACGGTTCTGAAACCTTGGCCATCGTGAACGTTAGTGGCTTGTGGTCTACGAACGCGGTGAAGCTGCGCCCTTCCAGCCAGAACTGGAAGTGGCATATGGCCAGATGGAGAGCCAGCAACGCTCTGTCGAACATGCTGTATTTACGTTCGCTGTCGCGCAAAGTTCTGCTGAAAAATGCGAGTGGCTGCCAAGCCCCGGCGACGCGCTGCTCCACAACCGCCCCTATGGCCACGTCTGAAGCATCGGTGGTGAGCGCTATCCGGGCCGTCGGGTCCGGATGTGCCAGCAGTGCGGCGTTTGCCAGGGCTGCTTTAACTTCCGAGAACGCCCGCTCTCGCTCCGGGGTCCATTCGACTCCATCCGCGGGTTTCTGTCTCTTGAGCGCGGCGTACAATGGTTGCATGAGCCGCGCCACGCGGGGAAGGAAACAGTTATAAAAATTCACCATCCCCAAAAATTCCTGCAGCGCCCTGACTGTCTGTGGCCGGGGAAAATCTGCCACAGTGCGCAGTTTGTCGGGCAACGGGATCACTCCTTCTGGAGAGACGCGGTGCCCCAAAAAATCAATCTCCGTCACGCCGAACTGGCATTTCGCCAGGTTGATTATCAACCCGTGCTCCTCCAACCTCAGGAAAACTGTCCTGAGGTGGGTTTCGTGTTCGTCTTCGGACGTACTGGCTACCAGGATATCGTCCAGGTAGACGAACACGAATGGGAGGTCACGCAGCACTGCATCCATCATGCGCTGGAACGTCTGTGCTGCGCCTTTTAACCCGAATGGCATGCGCAGGAACTCGAATAAACCGAACGGAGTTATTACCGCTGTTTTGGGTACGTCCTCCACGCGCACTGGGACTTGGTGGTAACCGCGGACCAGGTCTATTTTAGAAAAAACGCGCGCTCCAGCGAGGTGAACGGAAAAATCCTGTATGCGGGGAATTGGGTAGCAGTCCTGTGCTGTGGCGTTGTTCAACCTGCGGAAATCACCGCACGGTCGCCACGATCCCTCAGTCTTAGGGACCATGTGTAGCGGGGATGCCCATGGGCTGTCTGATCGCCTGATGATGCCCAACCTTTCCAGGTTGGCAACTCCTCGTGCGCTATGGCCAGTTTAGCTGCGTCCAAGCACCGAGGTCTTGCAAAAACGGGCGGCCCGGTGGTGGTGATAAAGTGCTCCACCCCGTGTTTAGCGATGGCCGCCGAAAACGTCGGGACCGTGAGTGCTGGGAACTGCGCAGTGCGTGGAACTTACAGCCTGGAGTTGTGACGCTGGCTTGTGCTGTTGGCCGGGTCCCTCGAGCTATACAGGGGAGAGATTCAAAGGACAGTGCATTAACCAGGCGCCTGTTAGCAACATCCACAAGTAAACCATGTGCACACAGAAAATCAGCGCCCAGGAGCGGGCAACACAGTGCTGCTATGGTAAAAGTCCACTCATACGAGTGGCCATGTAGCGATAAGGTCAGTGTTCTCTCACCGAACGTCTTAATCTCCGAGCGGTTTACTGCCACCATTCCGGGGCTGCTAGGTCCTGCCAGCCGGTCAGCGTAGGATGGCAGGATGATGTTCTTCTGGGCTCCGGTGTCGACGAGGAAGCGTCTCCCCGAGCGCGAGTCCGTCACATAGAGCAGCTTGTTCTCTTCACCGGCGGTCGCAGCTGCTACTGACTGCCGGCCTTGGCGTTTCCCGAGCGCTTGAAGTGGCACGGTGGCGTGCATCTGCGTGCGTTCTCTCCGAAGCAGCGGTGGTAGAAGCAGAGCGTGTCTTTCTGGCGCTCCTTGGCCCCCGTTGCCGCTACCGTCGGTGGCTCCTCACTTCCCCTGGTCATCTCGCTGGGCTCCGTTGCCGCCGCGTTGACTGTGATCGCCCTGGTGGTGAGGATGATCCAGTCTGCCTCCTGGGCTAGCGCACGGTAGTCTCGCGCGGCCAGCAACGGCGAATTGGCCAGAACCGCTCTTGCTTCTGTTGGCAGGTTCTGGAGGAAAAGGTGGGCAAACAGAAAGTGCCCGTCGCCCGTGCCCATCAATGCCAGCATCTTCTCCATCAGGTCTACGGCTGACCCATCTCCTAACTCGGTCCGCGCCAGGAGCCTCTCCGCTCTCTCACATTCCGAGAGCGTGTATCGCCGGATGAGTGCAGCCTTGAGCACCTCATATTTGCTGCTGGCTGGTGGCTGATCGAGCAGGCTCGCTACCTGCTGGGCTGTGCGGGAGTCCAGCGCTGTTACCACATGGCAGAACTTGGTGTCGTCTGCTGTTACTCCCCGGAGGGCGAACTGGGCCTCGGTGTGGTGGAACCAAGAGCGCGGGTTGTGCTGCCAGAAATCCGGTAGCTTGACTGAAACTGCACATGCGTTGCTGGGGATTCCAGTCCTGGCTGTCTGCGGGCTGGCTTTGGGGTTCTTGCCTTGTGTTCCATAATACGTCTTGGGTCACCAGTGTGGAGTGTGTAAATGAAGAGGCATATTCATTTCAGACGATTTATTACACACTCACATCTCACAAGCAAAGAACAGACTGACTGGTCACATCAAGCATTCCTGTCTCTATATCAAGTCACACTTCACAAGGTTCAAGGCACTTCCTCATACACAGCATGACATCTACACTACACTTCATTCAACCCCCTCTCACCCACTTGGGCATTGTTCTCCCATGTGTATTCATTGTCTCTGTCTAGGTGTGAAATAACCTGAGGCCCACAAGAGTCCATTTACTTTTTCTGGTGTCCTGGAAAAGAAGAGAAATGTTTAGAATTGAGTTAGCACAGATGTGATGAAAAGATTCATTGGTTAAATCTGGCATGTCCCAGAGTTGCCATTAAGGCCAATGTTGAGCTGTGGATCTTTGTGGGCCATATGACGTACTCCAGGGTTCTGTTCTATGTCTCCACGTTTATGGGCCATAAAGTCAAAACAGGAAGTGCCTTAGGGTGAATTCCTTAGACTGGTTTTAACAAAGGAATGTGAGTTCAGCCGTGGCCTGGGGTAAAAGAGCAGTTCCTGATTGTCCTTTTCCTGGGTGAAACTGTTGGGAAAAATTGTATATACTGTATGCATATAAACAGTTATCATTTTATTAATGATTCATGAAATGAAGATTGATATTCTTATATGTATGATGCTTTTTCTTATTAGTCATAAATACAACTTGTGCTTCTTATAATCACTGTTAGTGACTAAGCTGCATCACCCTTCTGTTATTCATCTGATGTGTGATAAAAGAGTGTTGACATATATGCTGTATCAAGACTTGTCCCCTGTACACCCTGTGTGTGCAGGGGACATTGCATGAACAGAGTGTTCATACAATTTATCTCCTACACACACTTGAAGACATACAGAGCGTACTTTTGCTTATGTGGTAATTCTGTTTGTTCTGCTTTTGCTGAGTGTATATAAAGAAAGCAACTGCGGATTGTCCGGCAGTATTCAGCTCACCCTGTATGTGTGTTGATGCTCCTTGTACAAGTAAAAACTTCAAAGGCTCTGCGTATCTTAAGTCTGATCTATGATTCAGTCTAATGCCTTTTTGTACTCTGTATTTGTGAGGTTATATTTCAGACTTCTGACATAGCTGGTGCCGAAACCCGGGACAGCTGAGATCCAGGTGGAGCGGGAAGGGATGTGTGTCCTGCAGGTTGAAAATTGGAAACCCGACTTGAGGGAACGCTGCCAGAGACTCTCCTTCTCCCGGCTCTAATCTGGTGACGGCTGTCCTTACTGATAGAGCCTAAAAAGTAAGTTACAAATTTTTCCCTTTTCAGATTGATTGTAGTAGACGTATATGAAGAATAACCGAGCCTCACAATTCACAATTTCCCATTTTTAAAGAACCACGGGTCAGCTGACGAGCAAGTAATGGTAGTACAGTACAAGCAGCGTCCTGTACTTTTCCTTGTGGTTAAAAACCGCTGCAGGAATGCAGTGGTCTTAGGAAGTAACGTGACGGCGATTCACGGTTACTGACCGGTCAGGTTTTAAAATAAAGAGGGGTGCAGGAGACAGTGTGACGGCGATTCACAACTGTTTGGTGGTCAGGTTTTAAAATAAGTAGGGTGAAGGAATTCACCCCAAATTGGGCAGTAATAGTGTTAAACAGTCGGCGTACTGTTCAACATTCCTGACTACGGAACACACCCCAAAAATTGGGTAGTAATACGTTACGGTGGGCGTACTGTTAACGTCCCTGACCATCTAAAAATGGGGAATTGTGTTAGAAGACCAGATAGGCAGACGAATAAACAGAAGAAAAAACAGGACATAGCGCGCGCAGCTGTAAAAATTACAATAACAGACAAAATGAAAAGGGAAAAATAAAGGATCCAGAAAAATACTTAAATAAATGGAAAAAAGGATTTCTCATTCAAGCCCACGTTGAACGTAGATGAATGCCAGGCATTGTTAACAACCATTGAAAAGACGTCTAATAAACCTGTTAAAACAGGCAAACCCAGTGCGGAGCTCCAATGTGCCATCTTGTGGTCACAAGCGGCAGAGGCTTCCCAACGGAGAGCTGATGAAGCCAGAAAACTCCACTATTGGAAAATCCACCCCCATACCCCAAACCGGGACCTAAGGCGGGCCCGTATTCCACTCTTTCACAAGAAGCCCAAGAGGTTGGGAAAAGGAGGAAGCAAATAAAATCATAATTAAATGGCAGCAAAACTGGATAACGTTAAAATGGACAATGAGAACGTTGTTTTATCTATTATCTATTCTGTGTGTGTGTGTGTGTGTGTGTGTGTGTGTGTGGTTGATCTGTGAAGAAAGTGGTCTAAATATGGGTACTTTTACAAAGTTTTTATTTTTTCAATTTAACTCTGTGGGGTCTTGATTAATGTTGCGTACGTGATAAACTGTTTACATATTTAAAAAAAAAAAACAATTTTGACGCATTACTGACCTTTGTCCTTGACTGAAATATGACAGTGCACTTTATAGGGAAAAAAGGACTGACTTGTGACAATGTGACTACAGGCCATACTATGATCATATTATGATGTCATTTAATAATGCCTAATCACTGAAGATTTTATGTTTACCCTATATCACATGATTTAGAGCACAGAGGATCAAAACAGATTGATAATTAATGTGTCTGTGCATATGATCTGCCAGAGGCTGTGGATTATCAGACAAAGGTCTTGGAGAAAGAATCACTTTTTGAAGCCAAGTATGACTTTGTATGACATTGTAGATAACATAAGGTGTACTGATTCAAATGACTGACTTTACAAATGTAATGTTTATATGATTTTATACTGATATTACTCACCACATAATGGTGCGGTAACAATATATTTCAGAAATGTGACAGCAATGAGGGATGTGCTTCTCCTGATTCAGCGGTGGCCAAGCTGGGACAGGGTGAATTACATTGCACTCCATAATTTACCAAGGAATGTATGAAATAGGGACATTCCTTGTAAAACATTAAATCGAATTCTAAATTAGGCAAAACATCCGCCTTTCCTTTGACTGAAAGAATGTGACACAATATTTCAAATTCAACCCATCTGTGTTCAATTGGACAAACTGATCTTATTTATCAATGCTGAAGCATATCAAAAATGCACAGATAGTTATTTTGTTTTTCTTAAATGAAATTTGTAAACTATTTCAAGAGATGTCACAAAAAGAAGCTATAATTATTGAGATATTAAGCCTCCATGTATCAAAACAGAGGGTATCAAAGAAATTAATTAGCAAATTAATTAGCAAATAATTAGCAATCCCCAGAAAAATAGATAATGCATAAAAATTATCAATAAATGCAATTTTATTTACATAAGTGCTTTTCATTTCATTTTCTGTAGTGCCCAGGATAAACATATGGCTGCAGTTATAACTCAAATACAGGCTGGGCAATACAGACCACCTTTTTATTATTTATGGGATAATACAAATAATAAGATCATGCCCTCTATTATAAGATAAGATAAGATAAGATAAGATAAGCCTTTATTAGTCCCACAAAGGGGAAATTCCAGGATTGCAACAGCACAGGGATAGCAACACTCAGAGCAACAATCAGAAGGCAAGAAAAAACAAGCAAGCAAGAGCAGCTAATATACATATGTACATATTACTATAAAATATAGATATACACACACACACACACAGACACACAGTGCAGAGCATTGTAGCTGGATGGAATAAATATATGAATATATGAACACACAGTGCAGAGCATTGTAGCTAGATGGAATAAATATGTAAATATATAAACACCCACAGTATGGAGCATTGCAGCTAGGTGGAATAAATATGCAATATTATCCTACACATTTCCCATGTTGTGGAGGAGGGGGCGAACAGCAACTCTCTCCCTCTCTCTACTTAGCAAAGGAAGAAGCGAGCGATAGGCTTGCTCTGTAAAAATAGAAGTGTGCTTATGCTGTAACGGTGTTGTCTGGGGTTAACTTATCTGTATTCTGTACAGATAGTAAATATGCTTATAGCACATGCCACCTGCATAATGCTACTCACTGTGCTGCTATTGGTCTTTTAGGAACCGTCAGTCTCATTAATAATGTTGACGTTTTAAAAGACTGTCAAAATAATATGGACCTTCCTCCTGTTTCATGTGTAAATAATTAGATATACATTTGGCTTGTCTGATGAAAATTTGCTCTGCCACCCACATTATACAGATGAGCTGTCCTGGTGGCACATGGCCAACCATGTGCCAACAGGAGGAAATCAATGATGAGGATGTTGGGAAAAACTGTCCTAATATTTTGAAAGAAGTAACAAAAACATGCCAAAAGTGCATCATTTGTTTATAAAATAATGCTCAAGGAGCAATGGAAAGCTACAATATTGCTTGGTGTTGATTGACACCTCCACAAAGTGGACAGGAATTCATCACACATCCCCAGCAAATGCCGCATCTGTGTGTGTGACAGGATTATCACCTTTTGAATGTGTTTTTTCGCCATCCTTATGTATTACCTGACCTCTCACCACTAACCACACCTAACAAATACACAGATCTTGGTGAACATCTCAGGGAATGTTTTGAAGCTCTGCTCCACAGAAAGAAACGGATCAACCTGGAGACTATGTCTTCATAAAGAACATAAAGAACCACCACCGACAACACTAGACACTCCCACTCCCACTGCAGTACGTATTGCTGAATGACCATCTCGGATTCACCTTTCACACGCTAAAAGACTACGGGTGCCTGTAAGTGAACTAACTAACTTGTTTCCCTGAGTAAGTCCAGTACAAAGGGGGCATGTCCTTTTAAGGACAAGGCCGTCTCAACCCTGGTGAAGAAAGAGGCCCGGAGGGGTACTCTCTCAGGTGGAAGCATGGCACCAAAATTATTGATGACTCTGTGTTCAGCACTTCTCCTGGCAGTGGGGTGGTAATCTCTTTCTGATTCAAGGACAAGGAACCCACGAAGCAAGGACAATGAACAATACGCATAACCTATGGTACCAGACAATGGTGGCTCCGGTGAGAGGACTGGGAATCGATACTTCTTGCTATGTGTGTTCATTGCTACCCCATTTACACAAGACTGCAATACCCATGAATGACTACAATACCCATGATCCCTGTTCCACTGAGTGAAGAGAAAACGCCCGGAGCGACAATAGCGATGAACTCTCGTCTCAGTCTGTTTAATACAAGCAATAATGTTGGACATTGGTTGGTGGGGAATTTGTCAGAAAGGTATCTTAATAGATTGAATGTCACTATTACAGTTATACAGTTTCAACCTGGGTATTTCACAAAGATGCAATGATACTAAGGAAGTGACCTGTGAAGTGTCATATTATGATTCTGTCTGTAGAAATGTATTTCACTTTCCCTATATTGCTGCTGGAAAATTCACCTTAAAGAGGAAAAATTGTACTTTTAACTGTAGCAATAATCCTACTGTTTTTTGGCCAAATGATGTTGGGTATGGATTCTTGGAAAACCAATGGGTACTCTTTTTCCAATGTATGGCAGTGCTCTAGCTATACGCCACATGAATGCTTAATGATGTCAATATAGGAAATCTTTTGAAGTTACATTATACTGATAATTGCATATGATTAAAAAGATTAATAAAATAATAAACAGGAGGAAAATGTTGGGAAAAATTGTATATACTGTATGCATATAAACAGTTATCATTTTATTAATGATTCATGAAATGAAGATTGATATTCTTATATGTATGATGCTTTTTCTTATTAGTCATAAATACAACTTGTGCTTCTTATAATCACTGTTAGTGACTAAGCTGCATCACCCTTCTGTTATTCATCTGATGTGTGATAAAAGAGTGTTGACATATATGCTGTATCAAGACTTGTCCCCTGTACACCCTGTGTGTGCAGGGGACATTGCATGAACAGAGTGTTCATACAATTTATCTCCTACACACACTTGAAGACATACAGAGCGTACTTTTGCTTATGTGGTAATTCTGTTTGTTCTGCTTTTGCTGAGTGTATATAAAGAAAGCAACTGCGGATTGTCCGGCAGTATTCAGCTCACCCTGTATGTGTGTTGATGCTCCTTGTACAAGTAAAAACTTTAAAGGCTCTGCGTGTCTTAAGTCTGATCTATGATTCAGTCTAATGCCTTTTTGTACTCTGTATTTGTGAGGTTATATTTCAGACTTCTGACAGAAACAATGTCTTTAAGCTGAAGAATAATTCTTATTGATGAGCCAAAGTGAGATGATGCTACAGTGGGTTTATGGTTATTTTGGTTTAACAGATCTATATTGAAATCACAGCATATAAACATGATCTTTTGATGTGATACAGTGAATGTTTCTTCTATCCAGTCCTTAAAAGTTTCAATTTTTGACCCAGGTGTTCTATATATGCAGCAAACCAACACATTCTTTCCCCCCTACAGATTTCAATAGTCAAACATTCTAGTAAACCTTCAATCGACATTGTCATAATCTCTACCACTCTGAAATGAAGATTGTAATTAATGTACAAGGCCACACCTCCTCCACATTTGTTTTCTTTGTTCTTATAGTACAGTTCATATCCATTCAATTCAAAGTCCACACCCTTCTCAAACAAATTTAAATACTAGACAAAGATAACACAATTAAACACAAAATGCAGTTTTAAATGAAAGTGTTTATTATTAAGGGTAACAAAAATTCCAAACCTACATGGCCCAGTGTGAAAAAGTGCCACCCCCCCCACCCCCACCCCTGTTAAAACATAAATTAACTGTGGTTTATCACATCTTTGGAAAGCTGAGTTCAGTTTCTGTAGCCACACCCAGGCCTGATTACTGCTATGCCTGTTCTCAATCAATCAATTAAATATGACCTGCCTGACAAAGTGAAGTAGACCAAAAGATCCTCTAAAGCTAGACATCATGCTGTGATCCAAAGAAATTCAGGAATAAATGAGAAACAAAGTAACTGAGATCTATCAGTCTGGAAAAGGTTATAAGGCCATTTTTAAAGCTTTGGGACTCCAGCGAATCACAGTGAGAGTCATTATCCACCTATGGCAAAAACATGAAACAGTGATGAACCTTCCCAGGAGTGGCCGGCCGACCAAGAGTGCAGTGACGACTCATCCAAGAGGTCACAAAAGACCCCACAACAACATCCAAAGAACTGCAGGCCTCACTTACCTCAGTTAAGGTCAGTGTTCACTGGGCAACAATGGCCTGCATGGCAGAGTTCCAAGACGAAAACCACTGCTGAACAAAAAGAACATAAAAGCTCATCTCAGTTTTGCCAGAAAACATCTTGATGATCCCCAAGACTTTTGGGAAAATACTCTGTGGACTGATGAGACAAAAGTTGAACTTTTTGGAAGGTGTGTGTCCCATTACATCTGGTGTAAACGTAACACAGCATTTGAGAAAAGGAACATCATACCAACAGTAAAATATGATGGTGGTAGTGTGATGGTCTGGGGCTGTTTTGCTGCTTCAGGACCTGGAAGACTTGCTGTGGTAAATGGAACCATGAATTCTGCTGTCTACCAAAAAGTCCTGAAGGAGAATGTCCGGTCATCTGTTCGTGACCTCAAGCTGAAGCACACTTGGGTTCTGCAGGAGGACAATGATCCAAAACACACCAGCAAGTCCACGTCTGAATGGCTAAAGAAAACAAAAGGAAGACTTTGGAGTGGCCTAGTCAAAGTCCTGACCTCAATCTGATAAGAGATGCTGTGGCATGACCTTAAAACGGCAGTTCATGCTCGAAAGCCCTCCAGTGTGGCTGAATTACAATAATTCTGCAAAGATGAGTGGGACAAAATTCCTCCACAGTGCTGTAAAAGACTCATTGCCAGTTACCACAAATGTTTGATTGCAGTTGTTGCTGTTAAGGGTGGCCCAACCAGTTATTAGGTTTAGGGGCAATCACTTTTTCACACAGGGCCAAGTAGGTTTGAATTTTTTTTCCCTTAATAATAAACACCTTCATTTAAAAACTGTAATTTGTGTTTACTTGTGTTGTCTTTGTCTAACATTTAACCCCTTGCACTCTGGTCAATTTCCCTAAAAACGCCTAAAAATAACATACCCAAAGTAAATCAAAAGCTGTTCTTCAACCCTTTGCAGCATCTTCATGGGGTTGGTCTCATTTAAAAGAAAACACTTTGAATTTTTTGGCAAAACAGTCATAATCTCTCTAAGTGCTCCTGCCACTGAGTAACAGTCATCTAAACATACTGAACTTGAATAAAATAAAATAAAATAAGAAAAGAAAAGAAAAGAAAGTTTGCCTGGGTGTTTTTTTTTTAGATACAAATGCTTGCAAATAACACACAACTGTCAGATACTGGCTGGAAAATGCAACAGAAATGTAGAACCAAGAGTTATCAAGCTGAGGTCAAAATTTTGTAACAATACCACAAAAAATGAATATATTACACAGCTTTTTTGTCAGGTTGTTCCCAGGCGTTTTTGAACTGTGCGAAATTGTGCCAAATGGTACAGTTTGGAAAAACGTTTGGAAAAACGTCTATAACTTCTGAATGATTCAACATAGAAGCTTGATCTTGGGCTCTAATGAAAGGTGACACTCAGGGCTGTGTGTGTGTGTGTGTGGGGGGGGGGTTGTTTATTCATTCATGAATTAATGAATGAACAAACAAGCCCCCCACACACAAAGAAGCATGCCACGTAAAAAATGTGTAGCCTTTTTTTACAAGAAAAAATAACCTACAGTGCAATAAAAATTATACTAAAATATCTGCAATGTAGAGGACAACAACTCCCCCTCTGCCCCCGCTACAGAGGAGCTCAGCGCACAAAAAACGGTCCGTCATGTGGCGATGATGCACTGTTGTAATTACCGTCAAAAGTCATTTTTATTACTATTTTAAGTAATAAAGAATAATTTAGCTTATAACACTTACCTGTCCACAACAGCAGTGTCGTTGGCGAACATCTGTTCCTCATTGTCAGACGAACATGAAGCTGGTCCGCTTGTTACGACTCGTGGTTATTGTCACGCGACCCGGTCAAACCATGATTCCATGATTGCGGTTTTGCGCTTCCATGATTGCGGTTTTGGCGAACGATTTTTCAAAACAAATAAGAACAGTAGTAATAAAAAAAGACTGGCGAACGCTACCATTACACACAGCGGCTTACACAAAACAGATTTTACGCACGGGACGCACGCGTTTCATCAAACTTCTCTGCTTCAATTGGCTCGTTGTATTCGCAGTCGTTGGTAGGCAGGTCCTTCTTGCTAGGTTTTCAGTCATTGGTTCTTCAAGGTTTCAGAAACCCAATTCAAGGCTCTTATTAGTCGAATGATAGGTCAATCAAATCTAAACCAATCAAAACACTCCTTTGGCTTTCTGTTCGCGGCTGTGTCTGTACTGGAAGAACGGAAATGCAGCTTTTTTTTTTCAGCGCGCACTGAGACGCACAGTGCGCACTGAGATGCACTAGGACGCAGAGACGTGACTGCCCGCGGTATCCCGGAGTGCAAGAGGTTAAATTTGTTTGATGATCTGAAACATTTAAGTGTGACAGACAAAAAAAAATGAGAAATCAGGAATGGGGCAAACACTTTTTCACATCACTGTAAATATTCCTTGAATTTATTAAAACTAGTACATACCTGTCCAAGTCCCATAGAAACCAAGTATAAGCAAGTATTTCTGCATGCCCGTTGCTGAAGGGTATCCTCCTGTGTGAGACGGCTGTGTTGTTCACAGTCATGCCGCAGGCATTACTTCTTCTTCTTCTTCTCTCGGTTACTGGCAGATAGCAAACAACTGAAAGGTGCATACCACCACCTACTGTACAAGAGTGTGTAACATTATGTCATCTGAGCACGACCCCTAAATTCTATGACTTAATCCTGTGTTATTTAAAAAAGAGAAAAGAACCCTTCTCATGATTCTTATTGCCTCTCCTTCTCCATCTGTTCCCAGAATCCCAATTAAATCCCATTCCCTACCGGCTTCTCAAACTTCATTTTCCATTATCTGTCTTTCATTTCCGTATTTGTGACAGTGTAATAAAATGTGCTCGACATTTTCTTTTACTCCACATTCTCTACATTTGCCACTTTCGCTTTTCCCCATGGTGAATAATGTGCCGTTTAAACGTGTGTGATCCAGTCTGAGTCTTGCCATAATGATGTCTTTCCTCCTATTGGTTGTTATGAAATTCTTTATTGCAATAGATTTTTGTATTTTGTAATACAATCTACCTTTACGATCTTCATCCCATCTTTTTTGCCATAGCTCAGTTCCTTTTTTCTTGATTACAGCTTTCCCTTCACCTTTTCCAAGAGACAGTGGTATAGTTGTCTTTTCCAAGAGCACTTTTTGCTAATTTGTCTGCACAGTCATTCCCTTTCAACCCTTCATGTGCAGGAACCCAACAAAACTGAACTTCTCCACCACCCCTGTGTACCCTAAATAAACTGTGATATAGCTCAATCACCAAGTCTTCCCTTGTAGATTTTAGTGTCTGTATGGTTTTTAGCGCTGCACGTGAATCTGTGCACACCACCACCCGGTCCAGTCTGACCTCCTCCACCCACTGCAAAGCAATAATTATTGCCACCATCTCTGCTGTAAACACACATGTATTGTTGGAGAGTCTTTTGCAAGGGTGACTTTAAACTCTGGAATGTATACTTCAACTCCAACAGAGCCCTCTTTATTCTTTGAACCGTCAGTATAGAGCTGTAAGAAGTTATAGTAGTTGTTCCTGAGGTAAATGCTTGTTTTACAGAGATTTCTTGAATTTATAGAGTACCTTCTGCCTTACTGAGTGAGATTTCCCAATGTCCTGGATCGAACAGGTGTGGTTTAAAGTAGTGTGTCATATTCGATCTCAGCTTCTCTGTGCCTTACCTGGCGTGCAGCGTTGGTGGCCAGCCGACTATTCCGCATCTCCTGGGTCTCAGCTTGTCTGTGCCTTGCGTGGCGTGCAGTGTTGCTTGCTTTGCGGGCATTTCGGGCTTCAAGTGACTCAGCACGTGCATGGCACACTGGGACACGTTTTCTGTCTGTCTGTGCATCCCTTGTCTGTTGTACCCTATGCTGGTGAAGGGTCTCCTCTTGTGGCAGGCATCATAGGACACTACATCATAGGTAGGCAGGCATCGTGAGTGATGGTCTATATGACATCATAACGATGTCCAGGCTGGTATTATAGGACGCTACATCACAGGTAGCCAGTCCTATTACCTATATGACAGCATTGCCTATATGACATCATTGCGAGGCCTATGTGCCCTGAGATCATAGGATCATCATAGGAAAATCCTGCAGACATCATAGGCCGTCCTCTAATGTCCTATGGTCGTGACAGACACACAGACATCCAGGCTGGCATCATAGGACACTACATCACAAGTAGCCAGCCCTATTGCCTATATGACGGCATCGCCTATATGACATCATTGCGAGTCTTATGTTCCCTGAGATCATAGGATCATCAGAGGACATCCTGAAGACATCATAGGCCGTTCTATGATGCTCTATGATCATGACAAACACACAGACATTTCTTGAATTTATAGAGTGATTTGTATATACACGCACCTTGGACACAGTCCAAGGACGGATAATTTTTTCACACATAAGGAGTTGTTCTGAACTTCTTATACAAAGATATAGACTCTATATCTAACATCACTCTATATTATAGAGTGATGATAATCAAGTCAGTGGTGGTAATGCACTTGTAAGCTGGTTGCCAACTGCCAATCAAATCTAAAAGAAGAAGAAGAAGAAGATGGATAGTCTATGTTCTGTCTTGATGTCCTTGTTGAATTCATCTGAATAATAGCAGTAGTTGTCATTCAAATTGGAGAAAAAGATGTTTTCAGGGTCAATATCATATTCCATGTCTTTAGTTATATTCAGTGTGTTCAAATGTTTTCAGTCATAGGTTATCAGAATCAACAATCCTCTGGTGTAAATTATGTCCAAATGTGTTGATCAAATTATCCATCAGAGAAAAGAAAAAAAAACTAACTAAAAAAGGGAATTATCATCATAAACAAACACAATAAATTAACTGATACATGCCATATTGGTCATTACAAAATAAGAAAAGCAGTAGTTAATCATAGCCTTTTACATAGTAAGTCCTTTGTATTTATCCAATTCTTTTGTGTTTCTTATTTGTATAACGTTTGACATTTGACCCTTCTGTCATAACTGCCCCTTTGGGGCAAAAGCGAGGACTCAATTGTGTGGTGAAATGTAAACATAATTTTAAAAAAAATAACATAAAGCTACATGGCAGGATAAACGAGAAAAGAACCTAAACCATGAACAGTTTGAAAAGAAACAGTAAACTGTGTGTGTGAGCAAAGAGATGAGAATAACGGGGAAAATCACAGTCATCTTAACAGAGAGTTGAATAAGTAGAGGGAGGAAGTGATTAGTGTGATCAGGTGCAGCCATGAATAGTTAACACCACAACAGAACTAATCATAGGAAATCAAGGCGCTGTCACAACAAGTAAACACAAGATGACAGGATAAGGGGTGATAATAATACACAGAATGAACCAAAACTAAAGGCAATCGCAGAATAACAATAATGACAACTGAAAGGAAACATAACTTAGAGTGGGACATGTTATGTCCCCCCCATGATAGTGCCAATACAACCCCAAACAAACACAAAAAACCCTCCCTGGGTGGGTGGTGGGGTAAAAGGCTAAGTAGGCCGAAACAAGCACCTTCCCTCCGTTCAGTCAAAAAACTGTTTGTAGGGATGCCCCAAAACAAAACAAGGTGTGCCGGGTGGTCTCCCAAAGTCACAAGACCACCAGACCAGAGAACAAAGTGGATCAGGGGGCCTCCCCAAGTCCGTGGGGCCCCAGACCAAGGAGCAGGGTGGATTTGCTGGCCTCCCAGAGTCCCTAAGCCACCAGACCATGGGATAAGATGGCTCAGGAGGTCTACTCAAGTCCACAGGCCCCTAACTCAGGAAGCCGGGCATGCTAGGCAGATGCTGAGGTATGCTGACCCCAGGTGCTGATGATTTAAGCATGCTGACCCCTGGATGAGATGGCTGGAGAGCACTGATCTCTGGCTGAGACAGCTGGAGAAAGCTGACCCCTGAATGAGACGGCTGGGGAGGGCTAACCTCAAGATGACATGGCTGGGACCCGCTGACCCCCGGATGAGGCGGTTGGATTGCGCTGACCTCTGAATGAGATGGCTGGGGTGCTCTGACCTCTGGATGAGATGGCTGGGGTGCACTGACCTCTGGATAAGATGGCTGGGGTGCGCTGACCTCTGGATGAGACGGCTGGAATGTGCTGACCTCTGGAGCAGATGACTGAAGGGCACTGACCTCATGTGCTGATGGTGTGAGCACGCTGATTCCCGAATGAGACGGCTGGGGCATGCTGACCTGAGGATGAGACGACTGAGGCGCATCCAGTCCAGATGCCCAGGAATCCCTCTCCGACACAGCCATCTCAGACAGAGAGAAAGAAGTATAGGTTAGAGTAGGAACAACACCATAACAGTCAGCAGAAGAGCTCGGCGGGGGGGGGGACCAGAAGCAGATGGACGTTGCAACTGGGCCTCACCCGGAGTAAGACAAGACCTCTTTAATACGGATATTAAGAAAACAAAGAAGAGGACCTGCCTTAACTCCAGCTCTTCTGCTGGAGAGGACCCCAGTGCTGCCGATGTTGGAATGACGACCTCAAGAGAAGCAGGTTCTGCAGGAGCATGTGAGGTGGAGCAGTCTCTGCTGGAGCAAGCACATGGGGAGGAGCAGTCTGTGCAGGAGCGTGCATGTGAGGAGGAGCAATCTTTGCTGGAGCATGCACATGGAGAGGAGCAGTAGCAGGGCTTGAGCTAACCTTCTCCGTTGTGGACCTGACTGAGGTGGAGATGACCTCGGGAAACAGGGAGTAGAGGTGAGTGGTGGAGTACACATGAGGTGACAGCAGAAACAAAAATTGAGGGCTCAGCAGCAATAGGAAGCGGCTGCTGAGTCTCCTCACTGGGGGCGAGGACGAGGGTACTGGATGGCACGGAGGGATGCCTGTGACGATGGGCGACGTCAAGAGACTAGTTTCACCTGTTCCCAGATCTCAGCTGAAGTGGGCCGGTGAACAGGGGACCACAACGGCGACGGCGGCAGTGCATTTAGAAGAGGTTGGGGCCGGACCATCAGGCACGGTAGAACAATGTGCCAAGCAGAGACCCTGCAAGCCGAGCGGGACCCCCTCTGAGGGTCAAGGACTGGATTCGGGAGGAGAGGCAATCATGGCAGGTACGGGCCGGTCAACAGTTGGAGGAGCACCAGGGACACTCACGCGTCGTGGCCAGACCGGAGAACACTCATCTCCAGCTGCCAGATGGTTCGTGGAGGCACCCGAAGGAGCTGCGGCGTGCCCGGGAGGAGACTGAGGGACGTGGGCCAGGACGAGCGGAGCAGCTGGTGGTGATGAAGAGGAGGCGCACCGGTGCTGAGGTGAGCTGCTGCAGCCCAGGAGGCTGGCTGCCTCCAGGGGCGGACAGATGACAGGGCAGTCCAGGGGGCCCACGGACTTGTTTTCTCCAGCCGTATGTATGTAGGTTAACTACTGTGCGTGTGTTTGAATCAGTTATGTGTGTGTCATAAACTGATTGTTATGTATCGGTGCTTTTTGATGCATGTGTTTAGACTTTTTTGCTGTTTCTATGTATGTAGTTTTGGGGATTAATTTGGGTGTTCTATTTTAGTTTAGGAGACACGGTGGTATTTTGGTTTTATATGGACTCTCATTTCATTTAAGTGGCAGAATAATCGCCGTGTGGGGTGGGACGGCAGTCCACCTGCCCCCCCCCCCCAGCTTTCATTGTTTTGGTGTGAATGTGTTAGGCCATTTATGTTATTTCACTTTGTCATTTTAGTGCATGACTCGGGTCCTAAATTGGGGTGGGTCTGAGTTGTGTGTTTGTGTTTTGGACTTCTGTGAAGGGAGGGGGGGAAATGTAGTGTAGTTATTTATAATATAATGTGAGGCACGGGGTGGTGGCTCCGCCTCCCGGTCACACCACTGCCCGTGACTATAAAAGGGCTGCAGGCAGGAGGGACAGCCTCTTTGCCATCCTCTGCTTGGCGGCTGTGTGTTGCACCTGTGCATCTTCAATAAATATGTGTTCGGTTCTACACCTGGCCTCATCCTTGGCTCCAGATCAGACATAACACAACCGCTATGAGGCTCTGGCAACAGCTGATAATCCATCTTCCACCGATGCTCCTGCTTCACCGGTTCCAGTTTGCCCGGGCTCCGCTCGGCGCGCAGACCAAGCTGATGTTGCACCCATCCCTTTGCTGGAAGATCCGGAGGCCTTTCCTCCGCTGAGAGCTGACTGCAGTGGGGCAGCTGGTGCGGCCCCAGCTGAGCCTCGGTGGCTCTGGCCCCATTCTGGAGAGTCCTGTGCACGACGTACGATCCTGAGGGAGGCTGTTCGCTGGCACTAAAAGGAGGCCGCACTGCACAGAGCAGTCGGTGAATCCCTCCTCTGGTTCTGGCACTGCTTCGCTGCCCTGCTCGTCGGCTGGTGAGGAAAGGGGCCTTACCTGTCCCAACGACGGGACCCCCACTCTGCCGCCACTTCACTGCACTGACTCTCACCGAGGAACCCTGCAACCACCAACGTCCCACCCACTTTTTCCTCCAACCACGATGATCGTCTGTGACTCCATCATCAGGCACATCAGGTATTTTAACTCTATCACTCACTGTTTCTCAGGAGCTACTGTCCCTGACCTGTTAGTAAAGCTCCCAGATCTGCTGCAGTCACAACCTCGCACCATCACACAGATTATTATTCATGTAGGAACTAATGACACCACCCGCAGACAGTCTGAAATTACTAAAAACGACTTCTGCAAACTTTTTAATATTTTATCAAACAGCGGAAAGTCTGTTTTTATTTCTGGCCCCATTCCCACACTGCACTGTGGATCAGACCGTTTTAGCCATACTCTTGCCCTCTCAACTTGGCTCAAGTCCGCCTGCAGTAGCAACATTAATTTTATTGACAATTTTAACTTGTTTTGGGGCCGCCACACTCTCTATAAATCTGACGGCATACATTTAAATGCATCAGGTAGCCGGCTTTTAGCAGCAAACCTGATGCATATCATTCAACCCGCAACATGCATTTGACTGTTTACACCCCCACCCACCCACCCACCACCCACGATCCGCTCACATCTCTGACCTTCAGGAAGACTACTATTCAGCACCAGTCCCGTTTTTGTCAGCCTCCACCATCTGGTCTGGATATTCATTCACTGCCCACCTTCCCCATTAGGACACTCATCACAGACAGACCTACAGTGGGGAAAAAAAGTATTTAGTCAGCCACCAATTGTGCAAGTTCTCCCACTTAAAAGATGAGAGAGGTCTCCAATTTTCATCATAGGTATACCTCAACTATGAGAGACAAAATGAGAAAAAAAAAATCCAGAAAATCACATTGAAGGATTTTTAATGAATTAATTGGTAAATTCCTTGATAAAATAAGTATTTGGTCACCTACAAACAAGCAAGATTTATGGCTCTCACAGACATGTAACTTCTTCTTTAAGAGGCTCCTCTGTCCTCCACTCGTTACCTGTTTTAATGGCACCTGTTTGAACTCGTTATCAGTATAAAAGACACCTGTCCACAACCTCAAACAGTCAGACTCCAAACTCCACTATGGCCAAGACCAAAGAGCTGTCAAAGGACACCAGAAATAAAATTGTAGACCTGCACCAGGTTCAGGTTCAGGTTCAGGTTACTTTCTTTGTACCCGTAGGTAGATTTGTTTTGCAGTTGGTGACATCCATATTTACAAGCCACTAATTACATTCAACATAGACACAAACACAGGCACACATCTTACAAAATAGGTAAATATAAAATATGTACAATATAATTTTATAGCTTGTTCAACTCTTTGACAGCAGCAGGGACAAAGCTGTTTTTGTAGCGCTGGGTTCTACTTTTTGGGACAGCAAACCTCCGTCTGGAGGGAAGAAGCTGAAAGTTGCAGTGCAAAGGGTGGGAGTCATCATTTAAAATCAAGTCGGCCATCCTCTGTACTTGTCTGGTGTACAGGGATGTCAGGCTCAGCTGTGACTCACCAAGCAAACGACTGGACCATCTAACTACCTGATCCAAGGATTTCCTCTGTTTCAGTTTTATCTGACCAAACCATGACATTAAAGAAAAGGATAAAACAGATTCAATAAAAGCCCAATAAAACATAGTCATTATGGTTCGGTCAATTTGGAAGCGTGCAAGTTTCCTCAAACAATGCAAATTTTGCTGACCCTTTTTGCACACCCTTTCACAGTTCACTTCAAAGTTTAATTTACTATCAATAATCGTCCCAAGATATTTGTACGATTGTACACATTCGGTGGTCTGGCCTTTTAGTATGGTGACTTTGTGCCTGGGAGTTTTCCTCCTAAAGTCAATAATCATATCTTTCGTTTTTGTTGTATTCAGCTGCAGGTAGGAATCCTCACACCAGTGAACAAAGTTATCAACTACTGGGCCGTGGCCACTCTCACCATCCTGGAGGAGACTGACAATGACTGAGTCATCAGCATACTTTATAATGTGTCTGTTGTCATGTCTGCTCCGACACATGTTTGTGTACAGGATGAAGAGTAGTGGTGACAACACACACCCCTGAGGAGAGCCAGTAGAAGAGCACTTTAGGTCAGACAATGTGCCATTGACCCTTACTCTCTGCGTCCTGTTGGTTAAGAAATCCAGAATCCAACCCACCAGATTATTGCTTAAATCAAATTGTTGCAGGAGCCTTTCAACTAAAATATGAGGTTGGATTGTATTAAAGGCAGAAGAAAAGTCCACAAATAAAAGCCTGGCGTGTGTCCCATTAAAATCCAGATGTTTGAAAAGCATGTTAAACAGAGTGACAGTGGCATCCTCCACTCCTCTGTGAGGCCTATAGGCAAACTGCAGAGGATCCAATGCATGTTCAGTCTGCCTTAGGACCTCACATCTGACCAGGCTGGGAAGACTGAATCTGCAATAGGTAAGCAGCTTGGTGTGAAGAAATCAACTGTGGGAGCAATTATTAGAAAATGGAAGACATACAAAACCACTGATAATCTCCCTCGATCTGGGGCTCCACGCAAGATCTCACCCTGTGAGGTCAAAATGATCACGAGAATGGTGAGCAAAAATCCCAGAACCACATGGGGGGACCTAGTGAATGACCTGCAGAGATCTGGGACCAAAGTAACAAAGGCTACATCAGTAACACACTACACTGCCAGGGACTCAAATCCTGCAGTGCCAGACGTGTCCCCCTGCTTAAGCCAGTACATGTCCAGGCCTGTCTGAAGCTTGCTAGAGAGCATTTGGATGATCCAGGAGAAGATTGGGAGAATGTCATATGGTCAGATGAAACCAAAATAGAACTTTTTGGTTAAAACTCAACTTGTCGTGTTTGGAGGAGAAAGAACACCATACCTACTGTGAAGCATGGGGGTGAAAACATTATACTTTGGGGCTGTTTTTCTGCACAGGGACCAGGATGACTGATCCGTGTAAAGGAAAGAATGAATGGGGCCATGTATCGTGAGATTTTGAGTGAAAACCTCCTTCCATCAGCAAGGGCATTGAAGATGAAACTTGGCTGGGTCTTTCAGCATGACAATGATCCCAAACACACTGCCCGGGCAACGAAGGAGTGGCTTTGTAAGAAGCATTTCAAGGTCCTGGAGTGGCCTTGCCAGTCTCCAGATCTCAACCCCATAGAAAATCTTTGGAGGGAGTTGAAAGTCTGTGTTGCCCAGCAACAGCCCCAAAACATCATTGCTCTAGAGGAGATCTGCATGGAGGAATGGGCCAAAACACCAGCAACAGTGTGTGAAAACCTTGTGAAGACTTACAGAAAACGTTTGACATCTGTCATTGCCAACAAAGGGTATATAACAAAGTATTGAGATGAACTTTTGTTATTGACCAAATATTTATTTTACCGAGGAATTTACCAATTAATTCATTAAAAATCCTTCATTGTGATTTTCTGGATTTTTTTTTTCTCATTTTGTCTCTCATAGTTGAGATATACCTATGATGAAAATTGGAGACCTCTCTCATCTTTTAAGTGGGAGAACTTGCACAATTGGTGGCTGACTAAATACTTTTTTTCCCCACTGTACATCCATAAAACATTTAGTTCACAAGAACTCATGCCCACGCTGCCTACATTCTGTGGATCAGTCTCCTGACAATAATCCACAGAAAACAAGTTACTCACCCATAAATAACTCACCACCTACCCTAAATATGGCTCTTTTAAATATACGGTCACTTGCCAACAAGACTTTTATCATCAGTGACCTGATTTTAGATAATAAGATTGACTGTCTATTGTTAACAGAGATGTGGCTTGGCACGGATGCACCAGTGGTTCTCACTGAGGCCTCCCCACCAAATTTTAGTTCAGTTTTTTTCCATAAGAAAGGGCAGGAAGGGTGGGGGTACTGTTTCTATTTTTTCTTCCTCACTTGCAGTAAAGCAAATCTTACCCGATCAATATACCGCATTTGAGCACCACACTTTTGTCTTTAGCATCCCCGCAATTTTATGCCTCACAGTTTACAGACCACCCAAATACTGCCCTGTTTTTATTAATGAGTTGTGAGTTTTTATCAATAATCTACTCCTCATACAATTTTATTCTCATTTCTGGTGATTTTAATCTACACACCGATAAGCAGGGTGACCATATGTCAGAAGATGTTAATGACCTGCTCACGTCCATGAATTTTACTCAACATGTCATGCAGCCGACTCACAACAGGGGTCAGACTCTGGATCTTGTCATTAGCCATGGCCTGCCCACAAGTGTGTCCTCTGTTGTTGACTTGGCTGTATCTGAACATTACTATGTGTTTTTTAACATCACTGGTTTAATGCAACGGAATACCTCGGTGCGAACTGTGAGTAAGCACCATCTGACACCTGAAGTGGCTGCTGATTTTATCAAACTCTTATGCAATACTCCCCCAGTTATTTTGTCTGCATCCTGTGATTTTATTGTTGATAATTTTAACAGTAAATTAAGATCAACCATTGACAGAGTTGCCCTAGTAATCTCAAGGACAGTTAGGAATAAACCAAAGCCTCCATGGAGAAATAACCAAATCCAAAAACTGAAAAGAGAGTGCAGGATGGCTGAGAGGAAATAGAGGAAAAACAAATTAACTATCAATTACCAAATACTACAGAATAAATTAAAAATATACAATAATGTAGTCAAAGCATCGAGAACAGACTATTTTGCCAACATAATCTTAACACATAACAATAACCCTAAAGTCCTTTTTGCAATCATTGATCACTTAATCAACCCAGATTTTAATAAAAACACAAACTTGCCATCCGACTCTCTCTATGACAGTTTTGCAGACCACTTCAGGTGCAAGGCTGATTCTATTAGATCCAACATTTTATCTGACCAGAAGACTGCTTTTAATGGAATCTTGGACTCACCGTTAGCAGAGGAAACACTGGACTGTTTTGCCCTGGTTGATGCTAAGATGCTTGGTAGAGTTTTCTCCCAGGTAAACTTGACCTCCTGCCTTTTAGAGCTGATTCCCACATCACTTTTTGAAACATTTTATGGATTCTTCGAACATGAGATTTTAAACATTGTAAATTGCTCTCTTCAGATTGGTGTTTTCCCCGCTGCCTTTAAAACGGCTGTGGTGAAGCCCCTTTTGAAGAAGAATAATTTAGATCCTGATATCCTCGGTAACTATTGACCTGTATCCAACTTACCGTTTTTCAGTAAAGTTTTAGAAAAAAATGTTTTTTTTCCAGTTAAATAATTTTGTTATCGACCACCACATCTTTGAAAAATTTCAGTCTGTTTTTAGGACAAACCACAGTACCGAGACAGCCCTTTTAAAAATTGTTAATGATATCAGGTGAAACATGGACTCCCAAAAACTGTCAGTCCTGGTGCTGCTGGATCTCAGCGCTGCCTTTGATACAGAAGATCACATTTTATTAAGCGGACTCAAACACCTGGTGGGCCTCTCAGGTACTGTTCTTGAATGGTTTCATTCCTATCTCACAGATTGTCGCTATTTTGTAAGTATGGATACATGTTCTTTGACAATCCATGAAATCAAGTGTGGGGTACCCCAAGGTTCAATTTTAGGGCCAATACTTTTTAATCTTTATATGTTGTCACTTGGAGATGTCATCAGGAGACATGGTATCAATTTTCATAGCTATGCTGATGATACTCAACTGTACATTGCCACGTCTCCTGGTGACACAAAACCAATTAATGCCCTTTTGAACTGTATTTTAGATATAAAGTCATGGATGGCAGAGAATTTCCTACAGCTCAACCAGAACAAAACAGAAGTTTTAATCACTGGTCCTGAAGACAAGACAGAGAAACTTTTACCTAAATTGGTAGGTCTAAAACCTACACATTGTGTCAAGAACCTGGGCGTTCTTCTAGACTCTGACTTTAATTTTATTTCACACATTAAAAAATGTAACAAAAATTGGATTTTACCATCTTAGGAATATAGCCAGAGTCTGCCCTTTTCTCTGTCTTGCCAGCACGGAGGTCTTGATGTACGCTTTTATTACCAGTCGTATAGACTATTGTAATGCCCTGCTCTCTGGTCTTCCTCAAAAAAGAATATCACATCTCCAACTGCTCCAAAACTCAGCAGCATGAGTGCTGACGAGGACCAGGGGACAGGCGCATATTACACCAGTTTTAGAATCGCTGCATTGGCTCCCCGTACATTTTAGGATCGATTTTAAGGTTCTCTTAGTCGTTTTTAAATGCCTCAATGGTCTTGGGCCTTCTTATCAATCTGAGCTGCTTTTATCTTATGAGCCCTTGCGGACCCTGAGGTCCTGTGGTACTGGCCTTTTAATGGTTTCCAAAGTCAAGACCAAGGCCTTTGGTGAAGCCTCCTTTCAGTATTATGGTCCTTGTTTGTGGAACAGCCTGCCAGAGAGCCTCAGGGCTGCAGAGTCAATAGATTATTTTAAGAACAGGCTCAAGACCCACCTTTTTAATTTGGTTTTTAATAAACCTGTTTAACTATTATTGTAGTTATTTATGTTCTTCTTGGTGCCATTTGTTTTTAGATTTTCTCATCTCCTTACTGATGTGTTTAGTTCAGTTTTTAAGTATTGGTTTTTAGTTCCTGTTTTTGTGTGCTCTTAGTTTCTTTCTGTACCTTTTTAAATTTGGCTTTAAACAAACCGTTAAAATATTATTGAAGTAGTCATTTATTTTCATTGTTTTATGTTCTTCTTGGCGACATTTGTTTTTAGATTTTCTCATCTCCTTATTGATGTGTTTAGTTCAGTTTTTAAGTATGGGTTTTTAATTCCTGTTTTTGTGTGTTCTTAGTTTCTTTCTGTACCTTTTAAATTTGGCTTTTAACAAACCATTTAACTATTATTGAAGTAGTCATTTATGTTCCATTGTTTTTACATTCTTCTTAGCTCCATTTGCTTTTAGATTTTCTTATTTTGATGTGTTCTTAGCTTAGTTTATAAGTATGAGTCTTTAGTTCTCTTTGCTCTTTGTGTTCTTAGTTTTATCTTGTATTTTATGACTTTTAGCTCCAGTGTTTCCTCAGTGGAGACCCTCATGCCGGATGCTGCCTGGCCCATCTGCAGGGGTGCTGGTCTCGTGGGTGGCTCTAGCTTGGGTGGGTGGGGGCTTTATGCCACTGCCTGCAGCTGTAGTGCAGCCCCGGCCTGTCCTGGTTGGGGCGGCCTCTGTGGCACGCTCTGTGGTTATTGGCTGTGTGGTCTCCCGGTGTGGGGGGCTCCACAGGATGGTTGCTCCTTCACGTGGTGCCTCGGTGCCGAGCAATGTCTTTTATTTTATATGTGTGTAAGAGAAGTAGGAGGTGTTGTGTGTGCCTGTGTGTGTGTGTTTGTGGGTATGTTTATGGGAGGGCTGGAAGGGGTGGAGATGTATCGTGTAAATATATGTAACTAAATGTGTCTACTGTTTTTATCTATGGAAAGCACTTTGCGCAGCATCTAATGTTTGAAAAGTGCTATACAAATAAAGTTTGATTGATTGATTGATTGATGTATGGGGACAGTGAGACGGTGGTGAGGTGTGATGTAGGCGTGACAGATGGATTCAAGGTGGAAGAGGGGTTACATCAGGGATCAGCTCTGAGCCCATTCTCATTTGCCATGGTGATGGACAGGCTGACAGATGAGGTCAGGCAAGAGTCTCCATGGACCATGATGTTTGCAGATGACATTGTGATCTGTAGTGAGAGTAGGGAGCAGGTGGAAGAGAACCTGGAGAGGTGGAGGTATGCTCTGGAGAGAAGAGGAATGAAAGTCAGTAGAAGCAAGACAGAATACATGAATGTGAATGACAGGGAGGCAGGGTTAATGGTGAAGATGGAAGGAGTAGAGGTAGTGATGGTAGATGAGTTTAAATACTTGGGATCAACCATACAAAGCAACAGAAAATACAAAAGAGAGGTGAAGAAGAAGGTGCAGGCAGGGTGGAGTGAGTGGCGACGAGTGTCGGGGTGATTTGTGAAAGAAAGATAGCAGCTAGAGTGAAAGGGAAGATTTACAAGATGGTAGTGAGACCTGCTATGATGTATGGTTTGGAGATGGTAGCACTGACAAAAAGACAGGAGGTGGAGCTGGCAGAGTTGAAGATACTAAGATTCTCATTGGGAGTGATTAGGAGGGACAGGATTAGAAATGAGTATATCAGAGGGAGAGCTCAGGTTGAGTGGTTTGAAGACAAAGTAAGAGAGGCAGGACTGAGATGGTTTGGACATGTCCAGAGGAGGGATAGTGGATATATTGGACCAAAATGGTGAGCAGTGGTGGCCTAATGGTTAGGGATGTGGACTGGTGAGCGGAGGGTCATGGGTTCGATCCCTGGACTGGCAGGATCAGACCTAGGTGGGACAGATAACATAGCAGTGTTTGCCCAACTCTCCTTAACCCCAGTGTGGTGAGCAAGGCCCTTAACCTCAACTGCTCAGTGGCCACAGGTCAGTCTGTGGTTGTACTGGGCAGCTTCCTTTTGTGAATGTGTGAACAGGGCGTGCTTGAAAAAGAGAGGTTGCCTCTCAGTTGAACTACCCTGTATAAATAAAGGTTTTAAAAAAAGGATGTTGAAGATGGAGTTGCCAGGCAGGAGGAAAAGAGGAAGACTACAGAGAAGATTCATGGATGTAGAGAAGGAGGACATGGAGAGAGTTGGTGTTACAGAGGAAGATGTGACGGATAAGGTGAGATGGACGCAGATGATCCATTGTGGCGACCCCTAAAGGGAGCAGCCGAAAAGAAGATGAAATAACCCAATAAGGAGCATTTCTGCCCTTCCCTTTTACAGTAATGAGCAGAGGTGCACAAGCAGAGACAAACTGTGATCATGATGGCTTGTTGAGAAGATGGGTTTTGCACTGGCCAAAGTGTGTGTGTGTGTGTGTGTGTGTGTATACCCTGCTTGTCATTAAGCCAGGCATTAATTACAGTTGATACCCAGTCTCTTATTTTAGAAGGAAGAGGAGGATAGGATGGAGCAAACGGGCTAAACAATCAAGCTTAATTTAAACTAATTTAGGTTTACAGTGAAAACCCCTGTCTACTGTTTCTTCAAATGATTTGGAATATATTACAGTGTATATGTGGATAGTGTGTATTTAATTGCCCTCAGATTAATACATTTAACAGAAAAAACATTGGCTGAGTTTATGTGTTTTATATTAACCAATACAGGACATGCACGCTTGCAAATGGGCATAAGATCAAGATGACTGAGGACACAGATATAATAGATTAGCACGTATACAGAAAACTTTGTCATAGTGGAGAGATTTATTGTTTTAAATCTTCAAATTGACAGCATTCTGCAGGTTTTAGACATCACCTCCTCCGGTTACCGAATCCACAACGGCTACTGCAGCCACAGAGCCTCCGGTACCGGTCTTTCAGAACTGGTCACAGAGGCCGCATATTCGAGGCTCTGTGGAGCGTGCTTTCACACCTTTCTGGAATGTTAATCTGTGGTGAAAAAAACACACACACCCTGTTCATTCATTCATTCAATAAATTAATGCCTAATGTATAGGCATTACTCCAACTGTAAGTTAGTGATAATGAAAATGTGCAATGAATAAAAAACAAAAAACTAGTCAGTGTATCATCATATTATAATTAAAATGATGTGTAATGATTAGATTATAACTGTTACATCTCTATCTGTTACAATAATGGACAATTCCAGCACATGCTGGATTTTCTTTTTTGTGTGTTCCTGTCAGTAGGTGCATGCCCACAATTATAAAACTTGCCACTGAAATAGCATAATAATGCATTTCTGACGATAGACCTGCTTTTTGCAGATCAAACGCACACTGACATGAAATGCACTAAAATAGCTTTGTGCCGAGATTGTGCCGGTGACACCTCTTTTAAATAAGTCTCCACCTTGCAACGTAAAGTGGGCACAGTGTCTACAGGACCTTAGATGGCGTGACGCAAAGAGTGAAAAACAGATTATGTGTTGTCATGAACGAACAAATCCACCAGAGCAAGATAGGAAGTGTGGTGAAAATGTGCTTTTTCCCATCATAATAGGAGCCAGAGCATAAGCTAAACTATGCACTACTGTATACTGGCAACAAGAATGACACTGCAGTCAGAAATTTTAGAAACATGCATCAAACTTCACGTGAAATTTATGTATGCAGTGATAGATGAAACAATTACTACTGTCACATTCTTTTTATTGGCCCTTAAAAAAGATGATTAATATGATTAACACACAATAAAAGGATACACATGTCATGCTGTGGCAACATTAAAAAATATTCACATTTCTCAAAAACCTACAAGCAGCAATTGGTTTATTCTTAGTCAAACTACTATTCAACACAGATAAGAGGCAGGCTATAGAGTGTAATTAGCACACACGTCATTCAAAATATCTCATGTCATCATGTCTGTCTTTTACAGATTCTTTTCTTTTAGTTTGGAGTGTTTCTTTCCCAAGAAAAGTATAAATAGTTTCCATCTGTCTTTACTGTACATCTGACCAAAGTGTAACATTAGAAATAAGGAGAAAAAAGGACACTCAAAAGACCCCATGCCTGACTAAAACTGGTGGCACAGTGATCAGATGACACGGTAGTCTTGGATTCCAGTTGGCACCAGAACTTCCTGGATCCTGTTTCATAAATATATTCATAGATATGGCTCAGTCTAAAGTCTTTACATTTTGTATAAGTCTATACATAATAGGAAATCATGCCTATTCAGCAGCCACAAAAGCTCAACACATATCAAAAATATATTAATATCCTTCAAGAGACCTGCGACAATACACAGCCACATTAACCAAGAACACATGAAAATAAACTTGAAAAGTGCTTTCCAAGTGTTACTGATAAGAAAAGGCATTAAGTACACTTTGCTCTGCAGATAGATATTTTCATACCATCAGCTTATGTAAGCTTATCTGTGACAGATATCAGACAAAAACAATACAAATGTATGCAAACTTTACAACTCAGAGAAAAAACAAAGGGCACTACTACTGAAGAAGCATTAGCTGTGAGAAAGTGTGCAGATAGCCCTCGTCTGAGAATCGGGTCTCAGAGTTTTGGAGAATCTGGGGAAACTTCAGTCACAGTGTGACTTCCTTGCGAAACTTTCAAACTCAGCAACATAATGTGAACAGGAGATGAGCAGATGTACAAGTGATGGACATCACATCAGGTCTGAATTCACATTCTTTCATGAAACCAACTGGTGGGCTAAACTTGGTTCCAGTGGAGTGTGCATGTGACACAAGTGTGTGTGTTCTCTACACAGATTTGGGAAACACTTGGCATTTTTTTTTCCCATTAAACCACTCACCATTGCACTGGTCACAACACTCAAAGTGCTCGTTAGTCTGTGATTCTGTTATAACACAAGAACAAGACACTGAAAAGATGTTAGGCAATTACCAGTTTTTACACCAGATGTGTGTCATATTAAAGTGAGACACTATCATGAACATTACGACAAATGACCATATCTGAAACCTGATTTTCATTTTGAAAAGAAGTGAAAGTTTACAGCACAACTGGGAACAGGATGCTGGGGCACACCGGTGCCGTTTCAGACACTATTGCACTTTTAGATTCAGATTTCCAAGGAAGCTGAGCAAAATGCTGCCAGACATGCATGGCTACGACAATCCGTGGAAATTTAGAGCGTTTTAAAAATTCATGTTCAAGCACAAACTGTCAAACAAGCAAACACTTTTTACCCACATTCTCATCTTCAAGTTCTGAGACGTCAAGCTCATGTAACGATAAGGCTTCCATGCATGAGTGTCCTGTGTAAGCAAAATGGAGCATGCTGGCATTGCTGCAGTCTGCAAGCTTCATAAATATTATCTGGAGTCATTACATAACTTTAACTTCCCTTCGATGCTGGTGCAGGTCTCTGGTGAGTAATTTCCAACTGGAAAATCTTCGCCCCAGTGCAAATGAGCACCATTAGAGCCTGTGAGCAAACCAAACAAGACAGTTCACACTTAAAGAAGTGTGTTTTCTGGTGTCTCACTATGAAAAATATCCTATAATATACACGCCTCTTAATAAAGCCAAACATGAACTATTATTACTCACATATTGTAGCAATTACATTACTTGTTGTTCCCTTTTTATTTCATAGAGGCACGGAGAAAGAAGAAAGCACTCCCTGTAAACATTGTGTTGGCTTTCACTCGTTCCATTAGGGAGGGCTGAAATGTGCCAAGTTTAACACAATTAGGATATTTTCCTTTTGCCTTTCTGCTCTAGGGGTCAACTGAGATGTAATAGCCTGGACATTTTTCAACAGCACACAGGACACAAAAGTTTTCAGGTTACGTTCCTTTGTGAAATTATTTTACCTGGATGGAGTACTGAAATAATCACATGACATACATGTCGATTGAAGTGGAAGTTAATGGAGTCATTTTATCTCAGAGAACATACCCGTTCACTAATTGAAATGCAGAAATTAGATCACAGGGGGGACTGTCAGAGGGTATATTTCTGCTTCACAAGATGAACATATGTTCAGAGTAAAATCTCTAGGTGCACAGCCACAAGTTCAATTAGAGGAGCATTAACTCAAATAAAAACTGCCCATATCGGAGTGACTGCACTTCATTTTCTGATCCCTCAGCATGACAAGCTCTAGAATATTCAATAATATTACTAGTACTCTTCCCACAACGATTCTGAAAAGAGTTCCACCTTTGTTTTCACACGCCAAACAAGGTTAATCCTTTGAGTGGGGCACTAAGGCGCACAAGCCTAAACAATCAATCCAAGATAAACACTCTCACTGTTGGCAGATGAACAGATTCATGTGCACAGAAATTGCTCATCTTTCACATGGCTTTTTGTGGATAACAATTTCCGATAGAGTCATTATCACTGAGTCTCTCACAGCTGAAAGGCAAAGGCAGAACCAGGCACAGCAGAGGGTACATTAGTCTAATGTTGGCTGATGTGCTGAGAAGGCAGGGCCGTCAGTTATCTCATAACCTGAAGGTTACCATGACAGCAAACATATCAGTCCTTGAGATGGTGCTGCGGTGCAGCAGGAATACAGTAGTAACGGAACTGACAGTCCTTGCCATCCAAAAGCAACTGTCATCTATTCTTTTTGCAAAGGCATTTAGTCAGTTGGCACTGAGAGCAAACCACCTCTTTAAAATCTACCGTGATTTCATCCGAGAGCTTTGAAAAATTGCATCATGCACATTAAGAGCGATGAATAATTCATTTCTTTTAGGGATAGCACTGGAGCTGTAAGGAGAAGCTGTGAATATCACTCCATCGATTGCATTTATTGATACAACTGGCCAAAAGCCTGCTCCAAATAAATCTGGATTTTCACAGAATGGATTTAGCTGGTGAACTAAGGTACTTTTAGCACAGAGGAAAACTTAACACTTCTGCATTTTTAAGATGTTTTGAAAAGAAATTCACTAAGAAATAAGTTAAAAAAAAAACATTTTGAACGTGCATTTTAAATTCAAGAGGAAAGCTGGCAATAAAGCAAAAGATTTCACATACTCATGGCTACCTACCTTAGAACACCACAACATATTAAAAAAATTACAACTTCTAGCCAGTATTCAGCACAGAAACAGTTTACCGCAAACACTAATAAATAACCTCGTAATCAATATCTGATGCTATTTTAGGATTTGCATTCTTCTGAAATAAAACCTTCTAATGACGCTACATTTCAAGTAAGACGTGAAAAAGATAATTGGAGCTTATTCCTTCATTCACAAATATTCACAACAAATATTGAGGAAATCATTTATAGTTTCAAGTTAGTGACAGCAGCAAGCATGAGGTGCACCACGTCCATGTCGTAAGTCTTTCTGGACACATCCATTTTCCTCTCTGAGTTGCGGACGGAAAAACTAAAAGTACACGTTTCTGATGGCTGCACAGCAGCTCATGAGAGATGCGACATCGTCATGCTTTCAAATGCTGGTTAGACAGCTCTGAATGGAATTGATTTATATGCTAAATAAATGCTCAGAGGACACTTGGCTGGGTTTCAACAACAGTGCAATCAAGTCCACGTTGTCAGATGACATCCTTCTTTGGAGGAACATCATCCCAAAGTCATCAAGCTTCAATCTCACGAGAGACCAATTACTGTCAGAGGACGCCTTAAGCACTTTGAGATAACGGTTTTGTGCTGTCTTGGTTCTGCTTGTTAAGAGCATCCATTGCTGTCTGGGTCTCCTTCTGATCCTCAATGGAGCAGTGGGAGACAGCGTTAGCCATGATACAGAACTTACGTAGGAGGATCTCCCTGAGAAGCAGGTAAACCCACGGGTCCAGGATCTGGTTGAGGGAGGCCAGGCGTATTGCTGTCAGAAAGAAGTTACAGTCTAGATGGACGTCCCGGCTGGAGGCACCATGGGACGACAACAATGTTGAATTACATTCATGGGAGGAAACCTGGGTAGAGATCATCCTCAGCATCAGCACCTGATGGGAGGATATTGACACAGACTGTAAATATTTTATATGCTGAGAAAATGAAGAGAAATTCCAGCCTCCGCTTTATGTGAAATGTGTTCTGACAATAAATAGCTGTCCACACCCCGGATACTTATTGTCTCTGCTACCACAGTGCTGAGCCTCCTATTAATATCCATCATGAGACTATGAAATGTGTCACTGACAGTGTGCATGACTTCATAGCCACTGAGCAGATGCTCAAATGGAGCTCCTAAGTGAATTACCCCGTTAATGGCACACAGCAGAGGAAAACATGCATCTGACATGGAAATTTGGGTTTTAATGCAAGGCAAAGAGGGAGGAAGAGTGATGCAAGTCGGCAAATCCAGGGACTGGCAACCTTCACTTCACTTAGTGATTTTTGGTCCAAAAGAATTCCACAGGGCCATAAAACATGTCTCAATGTAAAAAAAATAAAAAATAAAGGTGAAACAGCAGAGTTATATGAATATACTGGCCTACCAACATTACTAATAATAGGTGAGTTTAGGCCAGGGGTGTCCAGTTATGTGCCATGGAGGGCCAAGACCCTGCAGGCTTTACCTCCAACCAGTGTCTTCAACAGCAGATTTCACTGAATTTCTTCCCACTGATTGCTGACAAGTGAAAACACCTGCTGAAGAGACTGGGTAAAAAAGAAAACCTGCAGGGTCTTGGCCCTCCATGGCACATGATTGGACACCCCTGGTTTAGGCAGTTTTAATTCACAACTTCAATTTTACAAATTTGACTTTACATGTAAATTGGCAAATTAAATTTTTACAGCTGTTTTCTTTTTTTAATTTTGTCTTTTTACCCTCATTAATTTGCAACTATTTCTCATCAGTTTGTGAATGTTTCCTTACAGATTTGTGTCCTTTTGCTTTGAAACGTGAAACTTTATCCGAAGTTTAATATATCTGTTTTTATAATTTGATTTCTAAATATGTCTCATGATGACAAGCGCGGGTCGGTCCGTGCTTGGGTCTTTTGGTTATTATCCTTTTTCTGTTTATGTATTTAGTCTTGATTTTTTTGCCATTGTTGTTTGTGCTTTTATTTTGACAGCGTCGTGACAGGACTTCCACCTGTGAAGTCTGTTCACGGCCTGTCACAGCTGTTTGGTGTCACTGATTACGTTTTCACTCGTGCTTCCACTCCTGATTCACATTTTGGTTTGTCCTCTGGTATTACTTAAGTTCGCTTGAGAGGTTTATTTCTCGCTGCGACCTCACCCCATGTTTAGACAGGAATCCCTACTCCCGGTTCCTGTTTTAGTCTTCACCTTATCCTCTGCTTCGCCAGTTTAATAGTAAGTAACCTTCATGGTTTTTCTGCATTTGCATTTTTCTGTAATCACCCCTCGTGGTCTCGTAAATAGCTTTTTGTAATCTGCCCTTCGTGGCAAGTATTTGTGTTCCTTATTATTTAATAAATGAGCAAACTCACTGCAGGTGAGTGGTGCTTTATTTCTGCCCTGAAAGGGCCAATTATGACAATATGAAGATTTCTTACAAATGCAACACCTCTGTGTGGTATATGGGATTATGGCACTTTATTGTGAAGTGCAGTATGGTGACGTGAACTTCCCATCACATCACCGCACTGCCCTATATACAGTATAGTGGGCGGGCCACCATCTTATGGTCTCTTTGACCGGTGCCCACACCAGGTGCCTGCCCTGTAACTACTATTCAAGTTCCATCAATAAAGCTGTGTTCGCCAACTTCATCTTACCTCATCCTTCACCCAGGTATTTTCCATACATAACATTTGGTGATCAAGGATTAACTCATGGAGGCATGTATCACACCACTTTGTCCCTTTCTCGAGCTTCCAGGTGAACCGCTGGTGCCTTGGCCCAGGTGGTTCGAGACCTTCTAAACCTACATCACCGTGGTGGACCTCGGACAGCTCAACAAGCTAAGGGCACATGCACTTCTCGTCCATAACCTGGGTATTGCGGTCCGGTGAGTCTTGCGGACGTTTGGAGCATTGTACTCATTTGAGGACATCGTGGAGCTGCTAGCCAACCATTTCCACACCCTGGATAGCGTGACTGTTGGGAAGATTCATTTTCGGCAGTGACATCAACAGGTAGGTGAGCCTATCCATCAGTATGTCGCTGACTTGAGGCAGCTAGCTAGCGAGTGCCGCTTTGGGCAAAAGCCTGCTCCAGTGACGCCCAATGACTTAACGTTAGCCAGAGCTGTTGAACTAGCTGTCCAGCTGGAGGCTGCAGTTAGCTTTGGAGCTAACCTGGTGCCAGTCACAGAGGCCGCCGGAGCCTATCGCCATGGCAAATGTTGCGAACTTGGAAAACGAGAATAGCATAGATGACAACTTTACAGAAACCAATGCTGCCAGCTAAAGGTCTGCCCCAGGAAAACCCCTGTGCAAGGGTTGTGGGTCTGCAATGCACTGCAATAAGACTAAGGACTGCCCGGCTAGAGGAAAACGTTGTAGCAGATGTGGACGCTTGAACCATTATGCTAGAGTGTGCCGTGTATCTGAACCGGAGAGCCCATGGAAGAAATCACCCCGCCCGCCCCCGACAACCATCCATTCGGTGTCCCCCCCAGCACAAACGGGTACACATATTGCACAGTAGAGTTGGATGGCATGGAAGTGCCGCTGCTGCTCGACATGGGGGCGGAGGGGTCGTTGCTGAATTGGGCCACGGTGAAGAAGTTCTTCCCCCACTACAGGATTAGAGGTAACCCGGCACCATTGCATGGCTATGGAGGTGGCAGGCCGTGCATGGTTGGGACTTTGGAGTTAACGGTCCGGTACAAGTCTGCGAAGATGGTTGACTTCACGTTCCACATGACAGCACAAGGCGATAACATCATAGGCTGTGATTTGTTTTACAGACTGGGTTTCGCCATTAAAGACGGTGCCAGGAACGAATGGTCGGGTTGTGGCCGCTGGAACCCTCTGGTTCCGGTGGTCGAAGAGAAGGTTGTGTAGGACGAGGGACTAATGGGCACCACAGCAGTCAAGCTGGACCAGTTTCATTTGGGTTCGGCGCAGGAAAGTCTCAGTGCCGATGCTTGTGACACAGTAGAGGGGGATACCGAGCATGGCGGAGGGGCACCTGCATCAGCAAGTGACACCATGCGAGCACCAGATGCCTCCGGAGCTTGGCCACAGGAGGATGGAGGGTCTGCAGCTATGACAGTGTCCGCTACAATGGTTTTAGAAGAGTGCGAGGCCAAACTGAAGAGCATGGAGTTACCGCATGCTCATCAGCACTATGTCAGGTCAAGCCGGGCCCCGTTGAGGGTTTTGGACTCGGTTCAGGGTGATTTACGTCCACGGTGAAGATGGGCCAAATGACAGCCAGTTAAACATCGAGGATGTCTGCGCATAGTGGTGAAGTTGGGAGCAGCATACTTCCAGTTGTCCGACGGCTCATCGAGGCATGCCAGTCAGCTTCGGTGTGTCCAGGAGAACGCTCTGGGTGACGAGGTTGGATGGGAGTCGGTGTTGGTGGTGAAGGAGTCGGGCTACACTGTCCAGAAGATCAGCCATTGTCCTGGGGGCTTGCTGCTTTCTGGGGCACGCTTGCTGAGGGGCTACCCTGCCCCCCCCATGCCGGTTCTACCTCTCCCACCCAAGTGACTGAGCTGTGAAATGTTGTTTACAGTTTTGTGTGTTTTGCATGTTATGTTTTGGGGTTGTGTATATATGTGTGTTTTAGTTTAGAAGCACGGCTGTGATTTTAGTTAATTAAAGGACTTTTTTTTTTAGTTATTTGGTGGCAGAATAATCCACCATGCCGTGCGGGCTGTGCAACAGTCCACACGCCAGCCCTATTTTAGGTTGCTTTGTGTCAGTGTGTTCGGCCAATTTAGTACATTAGTTTCATTATTTTAGTGCGTGTTTTGGGTCCTAAATTGGGGGGAAGCGGTTCAATTGTGTGTGTGGTTTTGGACTTTTCTTAGGGGGGGAGGAAATGTGGTATATGGGATTATGGCACTTTATTGTGAAGTGCAGTGTGGTGATTTGGACTTCCCATCACGACACCGCACTGCCCTATATAGTGGGTGGGCCACCATCTTACGGTCTCTTTGACCGGTGCCCACGCAAGGTGCCTGCCAAACCACTATCCAAGTTCCATCAATAAAGCTGTGTTTGCTAACTTCATCTTGCCTCATTCATCACCCAGGTATTTCCATACATAACACTCTGTCCCATAAATATGCAACTTTTATTTCATGTAAATACAGTGGGTAAAGAGTTGGCACATCGGACCAGCTCTTTACCCTCTCAAGAATCCTCAAGGGTTCGTGGGAATTTGCCCAACCAGTTTACATGTGTTTTGTGGACTTGGAGAACGCATTTGACCGCGTCCCTCGTGGTTTTTTTGTGGGGGGTGCTTCGGAAGTATGGGGTATCGGGCTTGTTATTACGAGCTATCCGGTCTCTATACAGCCGTTGTGAGAGTTTGGTTTGTATTGCCAACACTCGATCAGACTCATTCTCAGTGAGAGTTGGACTCCACCAGGGCTGCCCTTTGTCACCAATCCTGTTCATAAATTTTATGGACAGGATTTCTAGGCGCAGCCAGGGAACGGAGGGTGTCATGCTTGGTGACCACAGGATCTCATCTCTGTTGTTTGCAGATGATGTTGTCCTGTTGGCTTCATCCAGCAATGACTTACAGGTCTTACTGGGACGGTTTTCCGCTGAGTGTGAAGTGGCTGGGATGAGAATCAGCACCTCCAAGTCCGAGTCCATGGTCCTCAGCTGGAAAAAAGTGGATTGTCCTCTCCGGGTTGGGGACAGGCTCCTGCCCAAGTGGAGGAGTTTAAGTGTCTTGGGGTCTTATTCACGAGTGAGGGGAGAATGGAGTGAGAGATTGACAAACAGATCGGAGCAGCATCTGCAGTGATTTGTTGTGGTGAAGAGGGAGCTAAGCTCTAAGGCAAAGCTGTTGATTTACTGGTCAATCTACGTTCCTACCCTCACCTATGGTCATGAGCTTTGGGTAATGACTGACAGAATGAGATCGCGGATACAAGCGGATGAAATGAGCTTTCTTCGTAGGATTGCTGGACTCACCCTTAGAGATAGGGTGAGGAGCTCAGTCATCCAGGAGAGGCTCAAAGTAGAACCGCTGCTCCTCCACATTGAATGGAGCCAGTTAAGGTGGTATGGGCATCTGATCAGGATGCCTCCTGGATGCCTCCCACTTGAGGTGGTTTGGGCATGTCCCACTGGGAGGAGACCCCAGGGTAGACCCAGGACTCGCTGGAGAGACTATATCTGCCAGCCGGTCTGGGAACGCCTTGGTATCCTCTCTGAAGAGCTGGAGCAGGTGGCTGGGGAGAGGGAAGTCTGGGCTTCTCTGCTTGAACTGCTGCCTCCGTGACCTGGACCTCCGGAAAAGTGGTAGAAGATGGATGGATGGATGGATGGTAAATACAGTGGTGTGAAAAAGCATTTGCCCCTTCCTGATTTCTCATTTTTTTGTATGTCACACTTAAATGTTTCAGATCATCAAACAAATTTAAGTATTATTCAAAGATAACACAAGTAAACACAAAATGCAGTTTTAAATGAAGGTGTTTATTATTAAGGGTAAAAAAAAAATCCAAACGTAAATGGCCCTGTGTGAAAAAGTGACTTCTCCCACCGGTAAAACATAAATTAACTGTGGTTTATTGTCACGCTCTGAGCGCGGGGGGACCCCACCGAGCTCAGGTTGTCTACCTATTTTTCCATATTTTGTACTGTGTTGTCATTTTGAGTTGTCTGTATGATTTATTTTCACATTTACGTTTGTTATAGTTTGTTTTTTGTATTTTTGAGGTTGCCAGTTCCCATTTCTGCCATATCCTTATGTTTGTGTTCTGTTGTGTTTTTTCTCTCTCTTGGGGTTGACAGCTGTCAGTTGGTTTCTGGGGATTTCACTCTGCGTGGGCGTGGCTCTGTCAGCCCTGATTGCTCCCCTCTCTCATCATTTTCAGCTGGCCTAAATTGTTTCTTTGTTTTCTCCTACCCGCTCAGGTTCACTACACCTGCTACCACTTACCTTATTTTGTGTTTATCCTTATTTAAGGGACTGTGCACCATTGTCTGGCGCAGCACTCTACTACCAACTTTCTACTACCAACGATCTACGTTCGACCTTCCCCTACACAGGTAAGTGTGTTTATTTTGTCTTTTGTCATTCTCCTAGCGTGCGCTCCACGTCTAGTGTTCCCAGGTGAAGCCGTCGTTTCCCCTCGCCTTAGCCTCTGCTATTTTGGCTTCACCCGTGCCTCTGTTTTCTACCAGCCTTTGGTTTTGTATTGTTTGTTCCTTTGTGCAGTTTTGCCCTAATAAAATTCGCAAACTCACAGCCGGCGCGTGGTGCCTTTTACACTGCCCTGAAGGGCGTTTATGACAGTTTATCACATCTTTGGAAAGCTGAGTTCAGTTTCTCTAGCTACACCCAGGCCTGATTACTGCCACACCTGTTCTTAATCAAGAAATCACTTGAATAGAACCTGCCTGACAAAGTAAAGTAGACCAAAAGATCCTCAAAAGCTAAACATCATGCTGTGATCCAAAGAAATTCAGGAACAAATGAGAAACAAAGTAACTGAGATCTATCAGTCTGGAAAAGGTTATAAAGCCATTTCTAAAGCTCTGGGACTCCAACGAACCACAGTGAGAGCCATTATCCACAAATGGCGAAAACATGGAACAGTGGTGAACCTTCCTAGGAGTGGCCCACCAACCAAAATTACCCCAAGAGCGCAGCGACGACTCATCCAAGAGGTCACAAAACACCCCACAACAACATCCAAAGAACTGCAGGCCTCACTTGCCTCAGTTTAGGTCAGTGTTCATGACTCCACCATAAAGAGACTGGGCAAAAATGGCCTGCATGGCAGAGTTCCAAGACGAAAACCACTGCTGAGCAAAAAGAACATAAAGGTTTGTCTCAGATTTGCCAGAAAACATCTTGATGATCCCCAAGACTTTTGGGAAAATACTCTGTGGACTGATGAGACAAAAGTTGAACTTTTTGGAAGGTGTGTGTCCCATTACATCTGGCGTAAAAGTAACACAGCATTTCAGAAAAGGAACATCATACCAACAGTAAAATATGGTGGTGGAAGTGTGATGGTCTGGGGCTGTTGTGCTGCTTCAGGACCTGGAAGACTTGCTGAACTTTGGTTCTGCAGCAGGACAATGATTCAAAACACACCAGCACGTCCACCTCTGAATGGCTTAAGAAAAACAAAATGAAGACTTTGGAGTGGCCTAGTCAAAGTCCTGACCTGAATCTGATTGAGATGCTGTAGCATGACCTTAAAAAGGTGGTTCATGCTTGAAAACCCTCCTATGTGGCTGAATTATAACAATTCTGCAAAGATGAGTGGGCCAAAATTCCTCCAAAGTGCTGTAAAAGACTCACTGCCAGTTGTCGCAAACGCTTCATTGCAGTTGTTGCTGCTAAGGGTGGCCCAACCAGTTATTAGGTTTAGGGGGCAATCACTTTTTCACACAGGGCCATGTAGGTTTGGATATTTTCCCCTTAATAATAAACACCTTCATTTAAAAACTGCATTTTGTGTTTACTTGTGTTATCTTTGTCTAACATTTAAATTTGTTTGATGATCTGAAACATTTAAGTGTGACAAACATACAGAAAAATGAGAAATTAGGAAGGGGGCAAACACTTTTTCACACCACTGTTTGTGTAGCTTTTCTCCAAAATCTGAGATTTTTTTTTTTTATATTGTTTTTGCTCACAAATGTGCAGTCCCCCCGTCCCCCCCCCCCTTCATTTTTCCAACTTTTTGTTATTGGATTGGAACTTTTCAAGTATTTTTCTTTCATTTTGTCTTTGGTCAAAGCCACAGAGGGTCACTGTCGGTTAAAATCTCCAGCTGCATCTGTGTTTCTTAGGATGCCTGTTTCTGTGTAACTATGTTGTCACACTTCCGTCTCCGCTTGTCTTTGCATTCCACAGCTCACAAGCTTGTTGCAGTCACGCACCCGCTTTATGATATATGCTGAAAACAGACAGAAGTGGTCTGGCTCACAGCTTGACCCACACATAGTCGAAGGGGCAGACTGCTCCCTCTTGCACGACAGAGTGGGTGAGTTTAGGGTGCGGTCAGGTTTTATAAAAACTGTAATATCCACAATTCGGGAGCAATCTCTCGGGGCATATGCCTAAGAGGTGTTCCAGCGCTGCCTGTATCCATATCTCATTTTCAGTAAAATAAGTGAAAGTATATTTCATCTCTCAGTCTGGTTATTTGGCCTTCATATAAAAGAACTGGGGGTGAAAGCATTTTAGACTCAACACACTTATGGGCAAATGGGCTGCATGTGGCTCTGGAGCCGCAGGTTGCATTCCCCTGGGATTAATGCATCCTCCTCTTGAATCAAATAAGAGGGGAAGAGCTAGCCTAATTTAACAAACTTACAATTCAAAACCAATCCAACATCGCTACTTCATCCTCTGCATGATAAAGCTTTTAAAGTCATACCAGCAAAGGCGACCAGCACACGAGCAGGACGCACATAATTCCCAGCAGCTGGATGACCGTCTCCGCGGTGCGTCGCTCCCACTGCTTTGAAACTTGAGACGTGCCCGGCTTGGTTTTAAATCTTGCAATTATGCCCCGGATGGTCACCAAGTTGCAGAAAAGCGTGAGAAGCAGCGAGAAAATCCCAAGTGCGGCAAAGGTGATGGCGAAGAAGATGTTGCCCGGGACCTGGCTGTCGCCAGTGCTGATGAAGCACCACGTGCCCGGCCACTGGCGCGTGTACTTCCCGACGCCCGCAATGGGCAGAAGAGCGAAAAGCAGCACGAGACACCAGATGACGGCGAGGGTCTGCTTTGTCACGCTGGTCTTCATGTGGTTGGAGTACCAGTGAGGATTTGTTATGGCCATGGCTCTTTCCATGGCCATGGCGCTGGCCATGAAGAGCGCGCAGAGGCCAAAGGTTGTCATGCACACGCCGAAAAAGGCGCACAAGTTGCCGGACGGGTCGATGCGCTCCCAACTCAGGTCCGCCCTGTAAACTGAAATCACAATGGGACTTGTCAGAAGCTGCCCGAACAGGTCAGTCAGCGCCAGTGATCCAATACACAGCAAGAACGACTTCTTCCTTTTGTTCTCCTTCTTTCTGTAAGAAACGTAGACCAGAATCAGGGCCAGTGAGTTGCCCACCATGCCAGTCACCATCATGGATATGGGAAAGCCAACCGACACATATCCACAGCCGGAGCGCTTGGTGACATTGCTTTCGCGTGAAGTCTCGGAGACGTTAGGGCTCAGCATCGGTCCAAGAGTGACGCGCAAGCTCTCCGGAGAGTCACAGCTGGCTGTCGTCATTGTTTGGGAAGGCTCGTGCCCGGCGGTCACCCCCATGTGCGCCGGTCCAGCATCTTCCAGCACTGAAGGGTGTGCGTTAAAGCGGACCCGGCGCTTTGCGCGCTGGAGGCGGGACTTGCGAGCGTCCGAAGGAAGCGCACCGACAGCCGAGAAGAACACACGGCTCAAATTAACCAAACAATTAGCCTCATGTGCAGGGTGTCTTCCGTGGATAATTTAACTCAATTAATTAAATGTCTGCTCGGAAGAGGATGCGACACTTTTGGCAAGCGGACAGCAAATCAGCTGTGCGCGTGCATCTTGGAGGGAGAAGCATGACTTTACGCATCTGAATGCAGCACCAAGGCGCACAGGATTATGTGCTTATTAGATCACTAGTTTTCTGCCTCATTTCCCTTTATGAAATGCAGTAAATCCTGGTCCACAGTAATTCCAAATAAGTCTTATATTGTGAGGACGAGTCATAAGCGAGATTTATTTTAGCCATGCTGATAAGTGGTATTCTTTCCCACATTTTTAACACATTGTAAGCCAGTAATCATTCTTTGTGAACTATGAATAATTAAACTCTCTAAATACAATCAGTGCCATTAGTTTTAGAACAATATAATGAATTTATAGGCTACAGGTTCAGTTTAATGGATCACCATTGCTCAAATTCAGCTGTAGCGGCAACTGCCACCTGCTGACAAAAATCAGTAAAACCGGTTCAGCATCCACTGAACATTCTGGTCTATTACAGACACAATCATGCGAAAAAATTAGGACACCCTGTATAAGCCAGTGTGTGTGTGTGTGTTTTTAAACATATTTGGACATATGGCTATTTAATATCAATGTTAAAAAAATACTGGGAGATTCATGTAATGCAACTGAACAATTAAAAATTAAAGACTTCAAATTTTCTGTAAAATGTAATTTTAAACATATAGTCAGGAATAAATTAGGACACCCCCACATTCATTCCCACTTAAAATGGCTAAATAAATGTTAAAAAAAATGCAAATAAAAACAAGGTTAGACATAGATATGTGAACATTTCTTAAGGAATTGAATATTTAAAGGGGTGTCCAACAAATTTTTTCACCTGGCTGTATATTCAGGATATTCTTGTCAGAGAACGGTAGACTACCCAGTAATTGTACACAAAAACGGTGCTAATTGATGATATTAATTACTCAAGTATAAGGATTGTCTCCAAAGAAATTACTTTGTTGGAAAGTACCTACTTTTAAAAAGTTACTCTCATTAATCTCTGTTGCTTCTCATAAAGAAATGACTTATCTGGTAAATTCACTTTTTTGACTTAAATGTCATTTTGTCATCCAGTCCTCAGTTATGATTTTCTCAAACTTTTTTTTACAATAAATTTATCACTTTTGTCATTTTGGAATCTTTTACAAATAAATGAGCAGCTTTTCCAGCACATTGGAAACATTTATAAAAATTTGCAACCATATCTAAACGTCACATTACTCTAATTTTTTTTTTTCTTAAATGTTTGTCTGAGGTCAATGAAAAACAGATCAATATTACAATCCTAACAATATATAAATGTATTATTTGTATAAATTTATTATAAATGTATTATTTCATTAGCCAGAATGACTGAACCAGAATTAAAAGAAATAACCACTTGAAATATATCACTCTGTGTATAATGACTCTATATAGGAGTTTCATTTTTTAAACTGAATTACTGAAATAAATCAACTTTTCAATGACATTCTAATTTATAGAGATGCACCTGTACATCAGAAGTTAAACCCCACAACACAAGCCAAAAAAACTGTACAGCTTGGAAAATAAAACAAAAAGTGATTTTTTTGATAATTTTTAACAACTTTTCATTATCAGCATCTGTAGATGATCTCTGCAATTTGGATGGCTGCCCTAGATGCAGATTTCAGAGACTGGTGAAATAGTCTAGGCCTAGCTGTTCTCAAGAGATCTGCAAAGACGTAAAACTGTTTATTATAGCACCACCTATGTATGCAGCGCCTTGAGCTTTGGTCTCCAACTAGTGGAGAGAATTTCTGATCAGGCTGTAAAATTTCATTCTACGCTTTACTGTTCTTGCTCCCCATGCACCTTTAGCAGAGAAAAATAAGAATCAAAGCAGTTACAATAGGTTTCCCATAGCACAGCTGCTTGGAATGCCAAAAACCTCTTAAAGGCAGCCCGCAGCATCACATCATTTCAAACTGTGCTCTACGCCCTGCTGGTTCACCAATCATTTTTACAACCACTGAACCAATGTGTCCTTTCTTGGTGTTCAAAACTGAGCTTTGAGATACTTCCACATATCACCTTTAAAGATCCCCCAGTTGGTGGTACTGGTAGCTTAGGGCAATTTCCTCGTACTTCATCCTTAAACGTTATTTCATACATGGTTCTCTTTAATAGTTACCTGTGACCAAACCTCTAAACTACACACAATTGACAAAAAGTGAAACTCAGTTACAAGTCTTAGCAGAGTAACTTTATAAACTTTGAATCATTACCTGCCAATTTAAACTTTACTTCAATATAGTTAATAACATTTTACAGCAAAGCCCTCCCACATTTATCCTCAGCTGTGCATGCATATTCCATATTCAACACTACCAATGCCAAGGGTAAGAGAATTACCCAGAGTTCAGAGCGCCATGTCGTGACCCCTGCTCCACACACACACAAAAATCCTGCCTTGACACAAATTTAACATCTTTGCCAAAACAAAAAATAGATGTGAAATAAAGAGTCAAGCGTTTATACTGAATTACACACAAGTGAGTAGTTTAAATATAATTTAGGGTGGTGTATTGTGCATTTAGAAAAAAAAAAAGGTTTAATTACAAGATGCTGCAGCACATTTAATTCAGTTCATTCCTTAAGTAACATGTTTAAAACCAAAAGTCTGAGACCCACAATACTTGGTCACGTTTTAATTTCACAGAAACTAAACGTATGGTTAAAACAAATAGGTTGAAAATATTTTTTAACACTGGAAATTTAAAAAACAAAAAAAAACACGTTTGAACCTCTTCAATACAAAAATGTTCCTAAATGTAGGTGGAAAAAATGAACAAGAATGCAACAATTTAAAGCAGAAGTTGGATTTTATTTTAAAAAGCTGGACTGAAAAAAACGTTCTAGACACACACCTGAACTTTCAGGGTCATTTTCTTTTACGCTTTGTAAATACACTCCTGTTCATTTCCGTTTTAGTTTCGTCTTTTTAATGTTTTTATCTTGTTCAATTTTTTTGATGATTTTTATATAGACTGTTTAGATTCCCTAATTCTATCAACAAAGAAAACTGAATGTTGCCAAGGTGAAGTGAAATGTGTCTCTTTTCTCCCATTTTGAGCCACTTTCATCCCCTGGCAGACACACACTCGAGCACTACTGACGCCTGCTGCCTGAGTCAGCAAGGGCTCAGGGCTTGAGGGTTTAGGGAGGTGACTGAAATTCAGCCTAGCTTTCTTTGTTGTTAAGATAAGAGTTTATAAGCCATTTTGATGTTGACTTTTGACTTGCGAGCCCAAAACCATAGTCACACTTCAGGGTCACAGCGTGAACCCGTGTACCAAGTTTGTGACCCTAGCTTTACTCATTGTACAGTAATAAGGCATAGGGAACGTTAACCTTGGCCTCTGACCCCAAATCCAGTCAAGTCAGGGTGTAAGTTGTCCAAGGTGCCTCCTAGATGCAACTACTGTATCAATTTGAAAAGCCTACATCAGTTCTTTCAGTAGTTATTGCGTTTAGAATATTTAGGGGACGTCTGCCCTCAGACATCTGATGAGAGTCAGATTACAATCCGAGTGAATCATCAGTGTGTATCAAACCCTGATGCCAAATTTCAAAACAACTGGAACAAAGCTGCGGGAGAAGCCAATTTCACAAAAGTGGGAGACGGACTGACAGACTGCCCCATAACATAATCCCCCTTCGGTCTTTGCCCAAGGAGCTCTTCAACAGCGGGGAATAAAAAAACTGAACACACAATTACAGTAAGCAATGTGGTCAGGATTTTATTTACACTTGTACAGCGTAAGTGTTACACCACTGAAAAGGCTGCATTGCCACATTTCCCCCCCCCAAGTGTTACCACCGACTGAGCTAATCTGGACCAAAAAAAAAGGAAAGAAAACAAACCCGTTTATCTAATTTCTGCCAAATGACATTTTGGAAGAAATATATTGGTAGATTGATGTCAAAATAGGCCATAATTGTGTTAAAGAAAAAAAAACTGTTTAAACCTAAACCAAAGAATATCACCCTTACTGCCACTTTAACAGGCAATGTTGAAAAGAAAAAAAAAATACTTACCTTGAAGAGATATTAGTTACCAAGAAAATAAAAACAAATAAGCTAAGCTCAAAGCTACATCTCAGCTTTTTTTTTTTTTTTTTTTTAAATTTGGTACATCCAATTATGTGTTAAAAAACAAAAAACTGTTAGAGTGAAAGGCTTTCTAGGCTTCTTAACAGTGAGCAGCAATTTTTAAAAAGAAGTTTCCTCACAGTATATCTGAATTTCTTATGGAATCAGAGTCATTTATGTTAGATAACACAAACAGTTGTCACAGACTGCTGAGGGCGATGTGATTTTTTTTTTTTTTTTTTTTATGAGTACAGGAAACTGCTGAGAGAAGTTACGTTGCTTCTGTCTTTTTTTGGGCAGATGAAGTGAGACTTTGGGAGACGTCATGAACACCACACTGCAGGGACGTGGTTGTTTTTCCTTTGCAACACAACATGCACTGTCACTAAAATTCACTTTTCTTGTTTTTAAAGACTCCAATAAATTCATTTCTTTTTTGAACTGGAGCCAGAATGAGAAGATCCAGACGAATGGCCACGGCGCCTGAAAATCAAACACATGATGGGAAGGAGATGCAGGTCAGTCAGACTGACACTTGGAATTGCTATGCATACAAATAAAACAGCACAAAGTCAGAAGATATTGACAGCACTGTCATAGTGTCAACAATTTCTGCATGCCTCAAATTCCCAAATGCGAGGCAATTGATGGCTAATAATAATAATAATCAGTGCCACTGTGGTATTCCACGGAAACCCAAACCTTTCGGACGAACGTGATCGAGAGCGCCTCCGTTTTCTTCCTCCAGATGAGGACCTGGAGCGACTGCGCTTCTGTCTCCTCTCGGGTGAGGAGGAGGGGGAGCGGGACCTCTTCCGGGGAGAAGAGCCCTTTCCAGACCTGGAGCTGGATCTTTTGAAGGGATAAACCAAGCAGTGACGTCAGTAGTGTCAGCAAACGGAAGCAAAAGTGTGGGCATTTATCAAGCTTCTCAGATTAAGAGCACTTCAAAAACAAATTAACTGGACTAAGAACCTTTAAGGCCAAGAGGCTTCAAGTTAAAAAGCAAACAAACCTGTCAGGGGAAAAATATATATTGTAAAATAGGCTGGATGTGTAAGTGTGCATACCTGTAAGTTAATATTTTGTTAAAGCACCTTTTAATTTTTTAACAATTACAGCATTCAGTCTTTTTGAGCAGGAGTCAGTGTGCAACATCTTGACATGGCAATACTTGCCCAGTACTTGCAAAAGCCCCCCATATCTGCCGGCTCTTTGACGGCATCTCTGGTGCGCTGCTCTCTTCAGGTCACCCACAGATTTTCAACTGGACTTTGCTATATTTTGTGGCTAGGCCATTCTTTTGTTGATTTGGACGTATGCTCTGGGTCACTGCCATGCTGAAAGGTGAAATTCCTATTCATTTTCAGCTTTCTAGCACACACCTTGTATTTGGCAGCATTCACAGTTTCCTCCACAGTCATTAAAGCCCCAGCTCCAGCTGAAGAAAAAAGCATGCCCAAAGCATGCTGCCACCTCCATGCTTCACCATGAGTATGGTTTTCTTTTAGTGATGACCAATGCTGTTTTTGTGCCAAACATACCTATTCAAATTGTGGCCAAAAATTTCAGCCTTAGTTTCATCAGACAATGGCACATTATCCCACATTATTTGGGGACACATGATTTCTATTTTCTGTATTTACCCTGATCTAGATGCTTTAATTTGCAATAAAAGGCTTCCATTTTGCAACCCTATCCCATAGTTTAGATTACAACAACTAGAGATTGTTGTATCATGAATTCAGGACTGTCGGGAATCCCAGCAACTCCTTGAATGTTACCGTAGTCTTCTGGCAGCCTCCCTGCCTAGTTTTTGTCTCGTCTTTTCATCAACTATGGAGGGACATCAAGTTCTTGCAAGTGTCACTCCCATATTTTCTCCACTTCTTGATAAGTGAATTGAAGATTTTTCTTCCTTCTGCTCCTTTTCATTCTTGTTTTGGATCGTTTTTGTGTTCATTTGTTTTAAGGATGAAAAACTAACTAAAATGTGTTCCATGATATTTGTAATGCCGTGATTGGTTTTTGTATCCTTGTAGCATCCAACCGGATACCTCTTAACAATGAGACCCCTTTGATGCAACATGAGCTCTCTGTAAGCCATGGCTGTTCCTCTACCATGAAACTGAGTAAATAAAGAAAAGCATCTAGAACAACTGACGTTTACTTGGCCACAGAGTCACTAACTGATGGTGGGTGTGTACACAAAAAGACTAAATGCTGTAATTACATCAAAAAGTGCTTCAACAAAGTAATAACGTATAGGTGTGCACATTTTTTGTATTTGTCCCCAACAGATTTGTTTTTCAATTGAAGTGTACAGACTATAGGTGGGAAATCTTCCCAAACAACTTATCATAAAAACCTGGCATTTTAATTAAGGGTGTGTACACTTTTTATAGCCACTGTAACTGAAACGACAATGGCAGCATCACATCAGAGATGCTTGATGAAGGCCCCTGAAAAAACTATTTTAAAAAGAATCACCTGATCTTGGTTATACTTCATTGCCTAAATGAAACGGTAACTAACCGTACATCGATTCTAAATATACATCACTTGTCTTTTAAGCAGAGTAACAAAGTCAGAAATGCAGCTACAACAGGAGCTAGGAAATAGGACTGTTCTGGAACATTGTTTCCCCACACATACACTCTCTAAAGGGGACAGAGTGCATGTCACCTCATTCACCTGGAACGGGACCTGGAGCGAGATCCAGATCTGGAACTGGATGAGCTTCTAGAGTGGGATCTGAAAGACAGAAAAACAGAAATCTTTCCAATATTTTCCCACAGCAGAGACAGAGCTGTATACACTGGCAATATGACACTGCACAAGAAAAGTGTTAAACTGCACTGAAAATCTTTTGAAATATTTTTGGAAACTACACTAATTTACAATACAGGGAAAAAAAAAAAAAAGTTTCCACAGCAATAAAATGGGAATGGAGCATATAAATACAAGAAGGGGTTCAGAAAAGAGAGAGCAACAAATTAGGAAAACAGAACATTTAAACTGATGACCAGTAAGATCAGAAGAAGATTGAGCTGATACTGACATTTTGCCCGGAGTTACCCTTGACCTGTACCCTTTTACCTGGACCTAGACCGTGAACTGGAGCTGGAGGAGCGAGAGGAGGAGCGGGACCGCGAAGAGCCAGAGCGGCTACCCTTTTTCTTGGCTGGCTTCTCCTCATCCTCGCTGGCATTCAGATCATACTTAGACAAGTCAACGTCGTCATCTTCATCCTCATCATCCTGGGGAGAAAAGTTTTTGTCACCATTAATGTTTCTCATCGTCACAACAGATTTACTTATTTTTTTTTTTTTTTAATTTCCAACTCTTACATCTAACTTATATTTTGACAGGTCACCATCTTCATCGTCATCATCATCATCTTCTTCCTCATCGTCTTTTGCCGTTTCTTTCTTTTCCTTTTCTTTTGCAGAGGATGTGCTGTTGGTCTTCCCACGATATTTTTTCTTTTTTCTACCAAACTGTTCAGGTAAGGTGAGAGAGAGAAAAAACAAACAGCAACAACACACTCCTAAATAACACGTCCTCTGAGGCCAAAATATGAAGCATAAAATCTTAAAAAAGACAGTATTGACCATTGGGCCATCATGCACTCACTTCATCATATTCACCATCAGATTCCTCCCGTTCAATATATTCCACATTCTCCCTCTCATTGAAGCCTCCCCCATAGCCTGAAAGAATTACGATGATAAGAAGTGATCCGCAGCTCGATAATCCAATGAATGATAAATGAATAAATTATGTGGTTACCTGTTCTTTCTTCCAGCTTGGCATATTTAGGTGTGTTACACATGTTACACTCTGATCTTCTAGCCCAGTTCACATTCCCACAGCTTAAAAAAAAACAACAACAAGAAAAAGTACCACATTAAAAAAACAAATAACTAACAATATGTTTTACTGGCAGGTAATGGGTATAAGCTTGCTTGTCCTACTCAATTTCCACAGGCAAAAGTGTGTGTAAGACATGGTTAAAGTGACACTCTTTCCCTTAACATGTCTGTAACACGTTTTTTTGATGACTTACAAGACATATCAAGAGCGAAATCACTCAAATGTCTCATGTCTGTTTGCTTTAAAGGGTACCTGTAGTGAATTTTAATAAGTAGCTACAGTATTTCAAAGGATCAAGTATGATGCTACTGGTTCCATCCGGTAATGCTGGTTATGATTCCTTGTCAAATACGCGTGAGTTTCAAGTCACTGCTCTGTCAGTCAGTCATGGTCAGCGACATCTTTCCTCCTACATGGGCTGTTGCAGCACCCGTAGTGACGCACAGTCGTTGCTTTGTGCGATTGGCTGGGCTGCAGTGGGCTGGTCACTGACCAGGGTGGCTGGCATGGTATTATTTTCCTGGTTAAAATTTATAAAAAGTAAAATCACAAGTAACACCTCAAATCCTCAATAAATATCATTCATTAAAATATTAGTTTTTAGTTATTTTTCCCTCTCGTGAAAAATAGAAATTAAATAATGAGAATAAACCCATTCAACACTTACCTGAAGGGACAGGATGATTCATAATGGGATATCTTTATATTCAAAGGTTGGATCGGGTGATTAAGCTTACTTAATCCCTGCAAGCCTCCTCCTCCCTCTCTGGTTCGTAGAGATAACCATTTAAACCCACTTCATCATAGGGACTGGCCACTGTATACTCGTCCGCGGTAAGGGTGGATTCACACTACAATGTTTGGACCAACTTTTACTGACGTTTTGGCAAACATCTGGCTCTGCTGGCAAAAGCTGATAAAAGTTAATGATAGTTGGTGTTCGTTGGCAAACGCTGGCAAAAGTTGTATTCCTTGAAAATTTTCAGCATGCTGAAAATTTGTCGACATTTGGAGATAAACGTTGGTGAAAGTTGTGCTCAGTTTGTAAAAGTTCCTGACCGCTGGGCTAAGTTATGCAGAGTTCGCCTAAGTCGGCCTAAGTTAAGCTCCACTGGCAAACAACCGAAATGCTGGTGGAAGCAGATGTTTTTATTTAGACTGAAACTCACTTCAGACATGCACGGACGAAACAGAAAGAGAGAAGGGGGAATTAAAAAAAAAGAAAAAATATATATATACACTATAATCTTCCAAAAATGTGATGGCTCAAAAGAAAGGAAGAAAAAAAAAAAAAAAAAAAATCTCATTGAGAAATTTACTGTTCTTAATTTTCTGTTTCATTCATAATCATTCTCCAGGATTTATTGGTTCAGCTTCCATTATGGGGAGTCAAACAGCGCTGATGTGGTGTCAAAAAGTAAATGACGTTTAATGGGATTTTATGTTATTTTAATGGAGACAGTTCTAACAGTCAAAATATAATCACCCGTCATTTTATTTACATGACGACACACTAGTTTTTTTATTCCATCCACATTCTAATTGCAGACTTAGTGTTGGAGTCTATAGGCATTATTGTATTTTTTTTTTAGAGGAATGAATGAATGAACAGGGGAAAGGGGTATGCAGAAGTAACTACACAGGAATATAAAACGAAAATAAATACTGCCTCCACAAATGCTGATCTTAATACGAGCGTCACCTGATGCTGATGTCAGCTGACTTGCGCTGAGTATTTGTCTGATTTTTCAAAATGTCTGTAAAAGTCAGTCCAAACACTATAGTGTGAACCCAGCTTAAGCCGGAATCAACAAGTGTATATCAGATCCGGCCAGCAATGGCGGCTCCCCATTGGTTTTGTCCGAGTGGGTTTCATGGGACACAATTATTTAGTATACTGACTCTAGGGGGTTATTTTTACTGAATAAGTGCATTTTTGGTTTATAAGTAATACCTAAAGCATAATTAATGTTGTTATAATGACCAGTACTGGTTCCATTTAAAGTATCACTTAAGCCCGGCCCCCTGAAAAAAAGGCGAGTTTAGATGGAGCGTTTTTGGTGACGTAGCTATATACAGCTGCTGGCACGTCTGTAGTGTTGACTCAATCAGGACTCTCAGGCCTAAATGAAGTTAGCCTTCAGGCCTGTTAGCATTTTAGGACAGCTGCTTTGAAAACTTGACCCAAATTACCATTAAACTGCTTTTCAGGACCGGTGCAGTTTCAGTCATTATCCTGGGCCACCATGCATGCAACTGTACATGTCCTTCAACCGGTCTTTTTTATCACAGGAATTATGCTGTTTAACATCTGACCATTTATAATGTCCATGAAAGGTTTGTGGTATACCGTTCTCAAATGATCAAAGTTAGCAAGTAAAAAAACTACTGCATGATTTATTGTTAGGTTTGCTGCTTCTTCCATGCACATTTGTTTTTATGCAAAATGTGCCAGATAGAATTTGTGCATACAACATACGTTTTGCACTGCCAATCGTTTGCACTGAAGAGTCCTCGGCTCTTCTCGGCCAGTGTTTTTCCAATTTCTGTCCCTCCTGCTTTCATCATCTTGGCCTCTGTGGTTTTCTCTGTGGGGAAATAAATCCCAGTTTATAACAGTGCAACTTTACCACATTAAGATTGTGAATGCCTTTACAAAAGCCGAGATAGATGTGAATGCTTCACCTCTGCCACATCTGTTGCAGCTTGTTCTTCTGGCAAAGTTCACATTTCCACACCTGCAAATACATGAATGAGGAGGAGATTTTGCTTGGGCTTGCTTTTTAATAATCCACAGAAAAAAAATAAGCTAAACAAAATAGAAAAAAAATTAACCAAATCTATGCAATAATGAACAACTCAGCACAAGCAATTCAACACTGGCTTCCTTACAGGTAAGAAACCCCCTGTCCTGTACGCCCCCTGGAAGACAATTCCAGGCACACACAACAGTTTTGTGTTTTGTTTTTTTTTAGCAAAGGAAGGCCATCTGCCCTCCAGTGGCATGGGTATGCATAATAGAGTTATAAATAATGTTCTCAAAAATAAATGTGACTTTGTGAAAATATATTAGTTGGTAGGGATGTCCCAATCAGGAATTTTTTGTCCCAGATACTGATCTCAGTCATTTAAGATTCAGGATCAACACATACCCAATACTTACATTTTTCTACAACCCATTTTTGCAAACTATACACTATATATATATTTTTTTTTTAATGTTATTTTAAATCAATGCAACACAATTGCCTGACACCTTAATACTCTCAGTATTCCACACGACATACATGTTGGCAACACTGTCCCTGCAGCAACTACGTATAGCTGCCATATTATGGCAAGACTGATGTAAAACCGTCGGATATAAAACAAGCCAAAGCCAAACGAAGATTAACCCAGTGCCCCCAATACTGACCAATTCATAAAAGCCTCAACTGGGTCCCTGATCCGGTACGTCACGTTAGTTTGGGTCAGTTAACAGCCTTTTCTCACGATATCAGTTAAGACACATGCATATCACCAACAGTAACCCTGGGACAGGTCCAGATCACTTATTTTAGGAAGGTAGTAGCTATGGATACAGAAGCTGTATCCCTATATGAAATGTCTATTGCTACGGAAGAGTTGACAATCTCATGAAGCCTTTTCAGATCAACTTCAAGCCAGCTGCCACCGTGGCTTAGGTAGATAGTACGGTAGGCAGTGATCAGAAGGTTGCTGGTTCGTGTCCTGCTATTAGCACCCTGCTCAAACCATTTTACTTGAAATGAGATGAAATTTAGAATTAAAATTAAGAGGTTAGCCTTAGGATTTGAGAGTGGGTAAGGTTAAAAGGTACTAAATAGATATTAAAGATATGCATTAACAGAACATACTGGCTAATCAGAGCCATATCTGTAGCAAGAATTCTATGGGTACGGTTCCGTATCCATAACAACTGCCTTTTAGAAACTTGTACATGAGAACTGTGTGTAACAGGAAGGACAACCCACAGCTTTAAATCAATCAACGGCAGCAAAAAGTGTCTACCCAAAAGGAAACTATGAACATGGCTCCGTTTGCTGATTTGCATATTTGAAGAAAAATCAGCTCCAAATTAGCATTCCTTTTGTCATTTGCGGTGCAGTTTCACAAATCAAACTAACACAAATCTACAATGTAAAAGGACATAATGTTTCAGATAAATCAGTGTATTCGGGTACCTGATGCACAGCAATAAGTTATACGTACATACACTATGCAAATGTCAAGGCAGGAGAGTTGTGAGTTCATTTAATTTGATCCCAAGAGCTTAGTTATCATTAAGAAAAATGATTCAAAAGAATGCAAAGCAAACTGACACGACACCATACCAACGTCTGCTCGGTATTTTGAACGTTGACCCTTATTTGATGAGGGGAAAGCTTATTTTGCACATGCATTTTATCATGTGGCTTGATAAGAAAATTCAAATGTCTGTAAGCGAACTACAGCTGACTTCTCCAGTTTATAAAATTCTTTTGAACGTGATATTGCTGGCTCATACAGACTGCTGGCTCACGGCTACTTGGCCTCTGCAGCCTCGACAGCACTTAGATCGTCAAAGCACGCAGACTAGCTATAGCTAGGTTGCCGACAAACAATTGTACCCCCCACTAACATTTTACACCATGTTCTGGACCACCTAAGCCCAAACCAAGTGCACAGCACTGGATCCACAAAAATTTTGTAACTATTCCGCTCGGTGTGTAGCTAGCGGATTAAAAAAAGCGCAATATATAAAGGTAGCTGCCACAGCTACACGACGTTAGCATGAGCTAACATGCTACAAGGCCTAAGCTAGCTAACATCTGCCCATTAGCGGGGAGAGAAAACTGAAGTTCATCCACATCTGACCCAAGGTACACAGAATGGGGATTTATTTTGCTCAGATTGGAGGTCTTACTTTTTATCGGGGCAAATCCAGTCCCCATCGCTGACTCGAAAACTCTTCCCGGACATTTCCGTCCCTGTTAACACTGACTGGTCTGGCAGGTTGTGCAGCAGACGTGGAAAACCCGCCTCCTCCTTCAGCAGGCTGCCACCTTAAAGAGAGATTTACCAACCGCTGATGGCGTGTCAGTGGGGGGTTTGTGCGCTTTTCTGAATGAATAACCACAAACAGCCCAAGGGTCGGCAACCGGTACAATGTGAAGTGCCAGTTTTAATCCAAGAAACCTGCAAGAAAATATAAAACACACTGGAGCCCGAAAAAGAAGGCATCCACATTTTTATTTTATTAGACCAGAAATCAGAACGAGGTTTATTGCTATGTAGGTTTTCATGTCAGGAATTTGTTGTGGTGGTTTTGGTGCAATTAGCTACAACATTCCTGAAAAATCTTATTTTGAGGCAGCGTTTACTTATTTTGTTCCCGTATTTTACTAATTTTATGATCACATTAGTTAATTAACTTATAGACTAGTGTGGCGGTTTGGTATAACCCCCACAACAGACTGGACAGACACAGCGCTCAGCTACAGCAATTAACAGAACAGTGAAATGTGTATTAATGTCTACAGGCAGCCCCGCTTCTTCTGGCTCACTTCTGTGATGTTAATGTTGCCTTTCATGCATTGTGTTCATGCGTCCTGTCCTTATTGTGACCTAGAGACCGAGATCAATATGTCTCTCAAATGCAAATGTCTCATGCCTGTTCTGTTATCTCTTTGATCGTACCAACTGCTGGGGGAATGCTCTTTTATGTATTGTTGTAGTTGGGTACATATTCTGCACTGTAACCCATGCTCACTCTCTCAGACTCTCACTCTTCAACTGCTGCTGCTGGACACACACACTGTGTGTCTCTCTTCTCTGAGAGCCGCTGGGCTCACTCCCGGCGCGCATGTACGGCGCCGGGAGCGGAGCTCGTGACGGCGGTATGATTTAATAAAACCTGCTTAAAACCTTCATCAACGCTGCCTTATTTCATGCCACTTCACTAACCAACAGTGATCTGTGTGGAGTTTGCATGTTCTCCCCGTGTTGCGTGGGTTTACTCCGGGATTTCTCCGGTTTCCTCCCACATGCCAAAAACATGCATGTTAGGTTAATTGGCTGTTCTAAATTGTCCCTAGATATCTGTTTCCTATAGGCCCTTAGAATAGAGGGTTAGTATTAATGAAAGCGCTTTGAGTGGTCTTTGTGACTAGAAAAGCGCTATATAAGTGCAGGTGAAGCGGCATGAAAAATAAGCAGCAGTGCTGTGGTTTTGAGCAGGTTTTATTAATCATGTCGCCTTCACGGGATCCTCTCTCCGGTGCATAGTGGAGCAGCCCGGAGCGGGATCCCTAGGCTCTCAGAGAAAAAGAGGCGGACACAGTGTGTCCACCTGTTGCAGGATCAGAGTGAGAGAGGAAGAGAGAGATTGCGTTACAGAGTTGCACCTTAAATACTTGATCATAACAATACATCAAAAGGACATACCCCACAGTCTAGAATGATCAAAGGGACAACAGAACAGGCAGGAGGTATTTGCATTTGTAAGCCATACATCACAATGGGCAGATTAGCTAGACCTCGCTCTAAGTGCAAGACAAAGAGGCTAACAAGCACATCTACATATTGATCTGAGTCTCTAGGTCACAGTAAGGACAAGACGCATGAGTACAAAGGATGAAAGGCATCGATTAACATCACATAGGTGAGACAGAAGAAACTCGTCTACCTGTAGACATTAATACACCAAAGCACATCTAAGATGCTCAGAAAAAGCACAGTAAGGACAAGCCATATGCACACTATACAGAATGGCGCATTACATCACAACACATGCATGTTTGCATCACAAATACATGAATGGCACATTGCTTCTCAGTAATGCAGCAGAAAAACAGAGAAAAGAGGGCTGAGTGTCCTTAGTCTGTTGTGGGGTTAAAACGAACCGCCACACAGGTTAGTTAGTTAGTTAGTTAGTTAGAATTAATAACAGTTCTGACTTTGTAACTAGTCTTTAATGCCAGCCATCTCTTGCTATACCGTTCTGCTGATACAGACAGAAATTCATTCACTGAAAAATGGTGTATTTATTGGTTTTTAACCTTTTGAAATGTTCGATTATCAAAAAAATATCAAAAGCGCTTTTCTCTCAAAGACACACTACAGTTGATATAAATCCCCTTAAAAACAAATCTACATTGTCTAAAATGGTATCTTATGCCCTTTTTCCGACAAAAAAATCTTTTCATTGTCGAACAGTCGCTTGTGAAAACTTGCCCTTTTCCTCTTCCCTCAAACCCAAGGATCGAATTAGGCCCACTAACACCCCACCCACAAGGACAGTGACACATTGCCTCTCCTCCAAGAACGCAGCACACATAAGTCTCTAAGCAGGCAAATTTGAATAGCAATGCTTAGTCCTGATTGGTTCACCTGTTACAGTGACATTGTGCAGAAAGGAAACAGGCAAGGCAGCGAGCTGCACAACACACAAACTTTATTCCTTCTCCAACATACAGTTCAGTAAAAGCTCTCCCGGGTTTTTGTGCATTCTCCTTTTATACCTTTAATTCCATGCATTGAGACCCAGAGCTTCCGACCAGAATACATTGTTTGGAACAAAGACTTATGTGGCATATTAACTTAACATCACACCGGCACCATTTCTCACACCCTTCTTCTTCCAGTGTCTCTGGCCTTCTCTCCTCTCCATGGGGGGCAAATAGTCCTTACTGTCCCGACTGAGACCCCCCAGTGATACTTCCTCCTTCAGTCCATTGTTCCCCCTTTCCCCAGCTGTCTTCTCTAGGTGGAGAATCCCCCACCCATACCCCCCCAAACACCCAGAAGGGGCACTAACCCCTGCGTCCTTTGGGCTTGAGCCGGCGCCCATAGCGGCTGTAGCGGGGGGTCGCTGATCCAGTCGAAACACACTGCTGGCGAGGTGCACAGGAGGGCACGTCAGTCTGTGGAGGGAAAAAGGGATGGGGGGAAACACATTAGCTTCACGAGCGCAGGTCCCTGCCGAGGGATCACTTACTTGCGGAGCCACCAACGGTGGACGTCCGCGCCGGGGAGCTTGGGCCAACACCACCTGCTCGTCTGCCAACACAAAAGCGGGCTTCAGCCTGTCGATGCAGACGGTCTCCCTACGCCCCCCCAAGTCTAACACAAAATGCTTCGCCCCAGGTTCCAACACCCTAAGCGGTCCATCGTACAGTGGGCACGGCGGGGTCCGGTGCACATTGTGCCTGACAAAAACAAAACTGGCATTCTGTAAGCTTTTAGGGATGAAGGTGCGGGGAAAATAATGGTGGGCTGGGCCCGGGATATTAAAAGCCTCTGTACTGTGCAAAAATTGTGCAATTGGCTCGGCCCCGGGCGAGGGGTTTTCTGGTAAAAACTCTCCGGGGATCCGCAGCGGCTGAGAAAAAACGAGTTCTGCTGGGGAGGCTGCCAGATCCTCCTTAGGCGCGGAGCACAACCCTAAAAAAACCCAGGGCAGGCAGCTGACCCAATTTGTGTCCGTGAGTGAAGCTCTGAGCGCTGCCTTAAGCAACATATGAAAACGCTCGCATAACCTGTTACCCTGGGGGTTGTACGGGGTAGAGCGGTGAATTTTGACCCCCAGGGTCTGGGCCATCCCGGACCAGAGTTCTGAAACGAATTGTGGACCCCTGTCGGAAGTGATGTCCGATGGGGATCCAAAACATGCAACCCAAGCCAACAAAAAAGCCAGAGACACTTCCACGGACGTGGTAGAAGCCAGCAGGACCACTTCAGGCCAGCGCGTGGTGCGGTCCACAACTGTCAAAAGGTGCATGAAACCTTGCGACGGCGGGAGGGGTCCCACCAAATCCACATGGACGTGGTCGAACCTTCTAGCCGGGATTTGGAACGTCTCGAGGAGGGTTCTGGTGTGCTTGTGCACTTTGGCCCGCTGGCATGTGACGCAAGTTGCATCCCACTCTTTCATGTCCTTGCGCAGGCGCGGCCAGACGAATTTCGCCCCCACTAGCTTCACCGAAGCACGCACGCCTGGATGTGAAAGGGAGTGGACTGACTCAAAAATGCGGCGTCGCCAAGAGCTTGGAACGTGCCCGGTAGAGACATCGCAGAGCAAGGGGGGGCAGCCTTCTTGCACCACCCTGCTCTCCAGCCTTAACCCAGTAGGCGCTGACTGGAGCACGCAAATGTCCACGTCCCCGTCTTGCTCCGCGGCCATGGCAGGGAAATCTATTGCCAAGTAGACTGGGGAGACTAACGAGCACGACAGGCAATCGGCCACGACGTTGAGCTTATCGGCAACGTGTTGAATGTCTGTAGTAATCTCCGAAATCGCGGCCAAATGCTGTTGCTACTGGGCTGATCACTGTTCCGTGACCTTGGTCATCGGGTACGCCAGTGGCTTGTGGTCCACGAACGTGGTGAACTCGCACCCCTCTTGCCAAAACTGGAAATGGCATGTTGCCAGGTGGAGAGCCAGCAATTCTGTCGAATGTGCTGTATTTGCATTCTTTGTTGTTCAAAGTTCGACTGAAAAATGCGAGCGGCTGCCACGAACCTGAGACGTACTGCTCCACCACTGCCCCTATGGCAACATCAGATGCGTCCATAGTAAGCGCTATCCGTGCAGACGGATCTGGGTGGGCTAGCACTGCAACATCCTCCAGCGCTGTTTTGGTGTTTGTGAAAGCCTGGACTTGCTCGGGAGTCCAGTCAATGGTTTCCGCAGTCTTCTTTTTTTTAAGCATGGCATACAATGGCTGCATCAGCTGGGCTGCCTGGGGAAGGAAACGGTTATAAAAATTAACCATTCCCAAAAACTCCTGTAGTGCTCCCATAGTCTGCGGACACGGAAAGTCCAACACAGCACGCACCTTATCCAATAACGGAATTGCGCCCTCCGGCGAAATGCGGTGGACCAAAAAGTCGATCACTGGCACACCGAACTGGCACTTCGCCGGGTTAACTCTCAGCCTATGCGCTTTCAACCTCTGGAAAACCGTCTTGAGATGGGTGATGTGCTCCTCCTTGGACGCACTAGCTACCAGAATGCCGTCTAAGAAGACAAAAACGAAGGACAAGTCATGAAGTACTGCGTCCATCATTATCTGGGAAGTCTGCACCACGGCTTTTAATCCAAACGGCATGCGTAAAAATTTGAAAAGGCCAAAAGGAGTTATTACCGCTGTTTTCAGAACATCTTCCTTGCACACCGGGACCTGGTGGTAACCGCGGACCAGATCCACTTTCAAAAAAACACGTGGCCAGGTGTACGGAAGAATCCTCAATGTGCGGGATAGGATACCGATCGTGTTCCATGGCGTTGTTCAAGTACTGGAAATTGCCACACAGTTGCCACGACCTGTTGGCCTTGCACACCATCTGAAGCGGGGATGCCCATGGGCTGTTGGAGCGCCTGACAATGCCCAGCTGCTCTAAGTCGGCAAACTTCTCATGTGCGCTGGCCAGTTTAGCCGTGTCCAGGCGCTGAGGTCGCGCAAACACTGGCGGGCCTTTTGTAGTTATAAAATGTTCGACCCCGTGTTTCGTTATTGTAGCCGAAAAAGTTGGGACCATGAGTGCTGGGAACTGTGCGAGTAAATGTTGGTACTTACCCCCTGGAGCTATAACGTTAGCCAGTGTTGTTGACCCAGTTCCACGAGCTGTGCGGGGCAGTGAGGTAAAATCGACAGCATCCACTAATCGCCTATTAGCGACATCGACTAACAACCCATAAGCACATAAAAAATCTGCACCTAAAATGGGGGCAGAACATGCAGCTACCACAAAGTCCTACTGAAAATTGTGTCCATGCAAGCATGTCGTCAGCGTCCGTTTGCCAAAAGTCCTGATGGTGGATCCGTTGGCAGCCATAAGCTTGGAATCGCTACCTCCTGCCACCACGTCTGCATTGACCGGCAGGATGAGGCTCTTCTGGGAGCTGGAGTCCACCAAAAACTGTCTCCCTAAACGTGTGTCCGTGACATAAAGCAGCATATTCCTGTTGCCAGTGGTTGCAGCTGCAACTGAATGCCGAACGTGCTGTCTTCCCAGCTTCTTGAACTGGCTTGGCGGCAGGCAGCGTTGGGCATTTGAACTGTAGCAGCGATGATAGAAACAGATCGCCCCGTTCCTGCATCTCCTGACGTCTGCTCTGGCGACCACCAATGGCTACTCGACCTTGCTGGAGTCCTTCATGGACGCCGGTGCCGCTGCATTCACACTAAGATTTCTGGTCACTAAAATGATGCAATCTGCTTCCTGCGCCCGTGGCGGTAGTCCCTGGTCACCAGCAGCGGCGAGTTGGCCAGGATCGCCCTCTCTGCGGCCGGTAGGTTCCTGAAGAACAAGTAGGCAAACAGGAAAGACTCGTCGTTCTTCCCCATCAGCACCAATGTGCTCTCCACGAGCTCCACGGCTGATCTGTCATCTAACACCGAACGTGTTAGGAGTCTCTCTGCCCTCTCACTGTCAGAAAGGGTGTAGCGCTGGAGCAGCATCCTCTTGAGTGCTTCATATTTCCCCTGGGCTGGCAGCACCTGGAGCAGGCTCGTCCCCTGTTGCGTGGCACACGCATCCAGCTCAGCGACCATGTAGTAATACTTTGTGTCGTCCGTTGTTAGCCTGCGGAGTGGGAACTGGGATTCTCTATGCAGAAACCACGCAGTCGGGTTGTGAAGACAGAAGTCCGGGAGCTTGACTGAGACAGTGCATGCAGCGCTGGTGCTCTCTCTCCAGGTAGTCTCCGGTGCGGTGCTCGGTTCGCTCTCCATGGCACGTCTTGGGGTCACCAATGTGGAGAAAGGAAACAGGCGAGGCAGAGAGCTGCACAACACACAAACTTTATTCCTTCTCCAACATACAGTACAGTAAAAGCTCTCCCAGGTCTCTGTGCATTCTCCTTTTATACCTTTAATTTCATGCATTGAGACCCTGAACTTCTGACCATAATACATTGTTTGGAACAAAGACCTGTGTGGCACATTAACATAACATCATGCTGGTGTCGCTTCTCACACCCTTCTTCCAGCGACTCTGGTGTTCTCTCCCCGGGGGACGAATAGTCCTTACTGTCCCGACTGAGACCCCCTGGTGACACTTCCTCCTTCAGTCCATTGTTCCCCCTTTCCCCAGCTGCCTTCTCTAGGTGGAGAATCCCCCACCCATACCACCACACAATCACAAAAACGCTCTGTCAAAACTTGCCTTTTTAAAAGGAGAGTGTTGTGTTTGGTAAAATACCTTGGGTGAAGGATGAGGCAAGATGACTGGACGGACACAGCTTTATTGAAGATGTAGAATAGCGTTAACACAGTAGGCACCTAGCAGAGGGCACCGATCAGAGGCCGCAACCCCCCCCCCCCCACACTTTATATAGGGCGACGCAGTGACGTGACGGGAAATGCACGTCACTACACTGTACTTCACAATAATGTGCCAAAACACTATAGAACATTCTCCCCTCCTTTGGAAAGTCCAAAACCACACACACAATTGTCCCCCGCCAAAAAAAAAAAAATAAAATAAAAATTGGGACCTAAATACACCCTAACATAATGAAAAACAATGTGATAAAATGGCCTAACACATTCACACAAAATAACCTAAAATAGGGCTGATGGGCGGACTACAGTGCAGCCTGCATGGCGGGGTGGATTATTATGCCACCCAATAAACTAAAAGAAAGTTCATACATAAACTAAAATTACGCGCCGTGCTCCTAAACTAAACAAAATACACAAAACAATCCCCTAATACAACACATATACATCAGGACACAAGAACTTTAAACACCAAATTTTTTACAACACTGTTCTTTGGGCAGGAGGAGTAGAACTGGCATGGGGGCCCCAGGGCAGCCCCTCAGCAAGTGCGCCCCTGGAAGCAGCAGACCCCCGGGATGACGGCCGATCTTCCGGACGACGGAGCCTTGCTTCTTCATCACCGACTCTGGCCCTCGTCCAGCCTCGTAACCTGGAGCCTCTTCCCGGACACGCCAAAGCTAATCGTGTGCCTTGCCCAGCCATCGGACAACCTGAAGTATGCTACGCCCAGCTTAGCCACAATGCACAGACACCTTCAATGTTCAGCTGGCTGTCGTCTAGCCCATCTTTGCCGTGGATGTTTTTCACCCTGAACCCGAACCAAGTCCAAAACCCCCAGCGGGGCCCGGCTCGGCCTGAAGTGGTTCTGCTGAGCATGAGGTTCCTCCATGCTCGTCGGTCTGGCCCGACCTCTTCTAAAACTGTCTTAGTGTTCACCATCGTAGCTGCAGACCCTCCATCCCCCTGTGGCCAAGCTCCAGAGGCATCTGGGGCTAACACATTGGTGTCACTTGTCGGTGCAGACACCTCATTGTCATGCTCGTTACCCACCTCTACCATTTCCTGAGTGTCGGCACTGAGACCCTCCTGCTCCGAACCTGAGTGAAGCTGGTCCTGCTTGACCACCGTGGTGTCCGTTAGCTCTTCGTCCCACACAACGTCCTCATCGACTACTGGAACCGGAAGGTTCCACTGGCCACAACCCGACCATTTGTTCTCAGCGTCATCTTTTATGGCGAAACCCAGTCCGTAAAAAAAAAATCACAGCCCATGATGTTATCACCTCGAACTGTCACATGGAAAGTGAAGTCAACCATCACTGCAGACTTGTACCGGACCGTTAACTCCAAAGTCCCAACCGTGCACAGCCTGCCACCTCCATAACCATACAACAATGCCAGGTTACCTCTTATCCTGTAGTGGGGGAAAAACTTCCTCACCGTGGCCCAATTCAGCAACGACAGCTCTGCTCCCGTGTCGAGCAACAGCGGCACCTCCACACCGCCCAACTCCACTGTGCAAAATGTGTACCCGTTGATACTGGGGCCACCGTATGGATGGGTGTCGGGGGTGGGCAGAGTGATTTCTTCTGTGGGCTCTCTGGGTCAGATACACGGCACACTCTAGCATAATGGTTCAAGCGTCCACATCTGCTACAACGTTTTCCCCTAGCTGGGCAGTCCTTAGCCTTATTGTGGTGCGTTGCAGACCCACAACCCTTGGACAGGGGTTTTCCTGGGGCAGACCTTCAGCTGGCAGCGTTTACTTCCTTAGTATTGTCGTCCAAGCTATCCTCACTATCCGAGTCCACAACATTTGCCGTGGCAGGAGGCTCCGACGGCCACTGTGACTGGTGCCAGGTTAGCTCCAAAGCTAGCTTGTCTGCAGCCTCCAGCTGGAGAGCTAGCTCGACAGCTCTGGGTAATACTGAGTCATTGGGTGCTATGAACAGCCTAGCCCGCAATGTGGCACTACACGTGTGCTATGCAAGCTAGTCACTTACCATTTCATCTTTCAACGGCCCAAAGCAGCACTCGCTAGCTAGCTGCCTCAAGTCGGCAACAAACTGATGAATAGGCTCACCTACTCGCTGATGTCGCTGCCGAAAACGAATCCTCCGGACAGTCACACTATCCGGAGTGTGAAAATGGTTGGCTAGCAGCTCCACAACATCTTCAAAAGAGTCCAAAGCTCCAAGTGTGCGCAGGACATGCTGGCACTCAATACCTAGGTTGTGAACAACTAGCGTACGTGCTCTTAGCTTGTGGAGCTTACCCAGGTCCAGCGTGGTGATGTGCGTCTGGAAAGCCTCAAACCACCTGGGCCAAGGCATTGGCGGTTCACCCAGGAGCTCGAGAAAGGGGCGAAGTGGTGTGATACACGCCTCGATGAGTTCATCCTTGATCGCCAAATGTTATGTATGGTAAAATACCTTGGGTGAAGGATGAGGCAAGACGACTGGACGAACACAGCTTTATTGAAGATGTAGAACAGCGGTAACACGGTAGGCACCTGGCAGAGGCACCGGTCAAAGAGGCCACAATATAGATGCCCTCTGCCGGGTCGGTTCAGTGACGTGACACGAAGTGCATGTCACCACACCGCACTTCACAATAATGTGGCAAAACACTATATAGAGAGGAGCTTAATTGAACTTTCACAGCAGAAAAACACAGACATGACACATAAGAATGATTTTGCTCATGATATGTCTTGTAAGTCATAAAAATAATCTTGCAGACATGTTATCAAGAAAAATAATGTGATTTTTACCAGTGTCCATCCATTCATCCATCTTCTACTGCCTTTCCGGAGGTCCGGGTCGCGAAGGCAGCAGTTCAAGAAGAGAAGCCCAGACTTTCCTCTCCCCAGCCACCTGCTCCAGCTCTTCAGAGAGGATACCAAGGTGTTCCCAGACCAGCTGGGACCCCTCATGGATCGTCACCTTATCGTGGTGGGGGGTTTGCGTGCCCCAGTGATCCCAGGAGCTATGTTGTCTGGGGCAATTTGCCTCTGATAGGGTCACCCAAGACAAACTGGTCCTGGGTGAAGGGCCAGACTAAGAACGATCCAGCAGACTCTCATGATAAATACTAGAACAAGGATTCAGTGTACCCTGCCCGGTATGGGGTTACCGGGGTCCCACCCTGGAGCCAGGCCTGGGGGAGGGGCTCGATGGCTAGCGTCTGGTGGCTGGGTTTCCACCCATGGGACCCGGCTGGGCTCAGCCCGAAGGAGTTACATGGGTTCGCCCTCCAGTGGGCTCACCACCTGCAAGCGGGATTGTGGGGGTCCGGTGCTATGTGGATCAGGTGGCGGTCAAAGGCGGAGACCTTGGCGGACTGATCCCAAGCTTTCTAAACTTTTACCAGTGCGTCACTTTAAAAAAAACACACAGCCTTTATATCATTTCTGTGTCCGATTAGCCATTTTGACTCTTCCTGATTTGCCACAGAACAGTCATAAAATACTAAACCTAATCCAGTGCTCTCCTTGACACCCGCCCATTGCTCTGTTATTGGCCAGCCTAGCTGTCTGTCATGTAGCTAACAGTGTTACAAGAAGTTTGTTTGCCAAGTGTGGTTTAAAGGGGTCACTGACTGAAAAATGGTGTGTTTGTAAGTTTTAACTGTCTGAAACGAATCTACTGGTCACATAATTATCAAAAATTTTTCAAAACAGTCAATTCTCTTAAAAAAACAACAACACAGCCTTTGTCTCGCTTTTCTCTCCCAGAAACGCCAGAAATGTTTTTGATTCTTTCGTCTAAATCGTATACGTCACGTTTAGAAAAAGCCAACCCACCACCGTCCTAAAGACCCACCCACTGCTCTATTATTGGCCCACCTAGAAGGGGGGGCTAAAGGTAGCCTATTAGCCCCCAAGCTAACACTGGTACCAGGATGCTTGCTGTAAGCGTGGCTTATATTGTTATTTTGTTCAGATCATAGTTATCCTAATAGCCATCCCTGTTGCCATCTGGTTTGCTGGTGTACCTCGTGCCACTCCGGCCCATCTCCCAGTGGTTTTGTCGTGATTTTGCCACGATCATCTGTACCGGCACACACTGGTCACTGGAGCCAAAATCGTCCGGGACCAGAGGCTGCTGGCTGGAGGTTGCTGGCTCTCATGGCCAGTTCCCCCACCATTCTCCGGGGCTCCGCACAATTCCACTCTCGTAGACAGCATAGGAGAGCCACCTCATGACGGGGCGTCCCCTAGCTGGCCGTGGGAGCAGAGCGGAGTCCCACAGAGCGAGATGCTGCCCTTTGAGATCCCTTGGCTCAGTAGCTCGGCTCGGCCATCAGCCTCAGGTCACAGGCCAGGTCTCGGTTGCAGCGATCGGGGGGATCCATCCGGTGCACGTGATAGCAGATTGTTGTAGAATCACGGCAAAATTATTGGGAGATAGGCCGGACTGACGCAAGATACACCATGACTGTGGATCAGTGAACAAGCGCTGCTCATCCCAGCTAGATGGAGGCTATAAGCTAGTCAGCTAATGGCTAACTGATGTAAGAGGGAGGGTGGAGCTGAACACGTGGCCCAGCCCACATCTTCACCTTTAGTTTATTTATTATGTTTCTCTGTGCTCACCTTCATTAGTTTCATGGTTCCTACGTTTGGTATTATTTCCCCATGTTTTCTGTAGTTTGTCATTGTCCTGTTTATTAGTATTCTGATCATTATCATGTTCATGTTTCTGCCTCAGCTTTAGTTCTGCCTTATCCTTGGCTCTTGATTGTTTTAGGTGTGTCATGATTCTGTCCCTGCTTATGCCTCTGTCTTAGTCCTTGTCATGGTCATGTCTCCCCGGGTCCTTTGTTCATGTTTCATGTGGATCCTCTGTTTTGGTTACCCTTTTGTCTCAGCCCCTCATGTCTCCTGTACCGGTAGCCACTTCCCTGCTGCCTCTGATCGCCCCCGATTGTTCCCCCCTGTTCTGTGGCTGTAATTACCCCTTGTCTCTATATGTCTGTGTTCAGTCTTAGTTTGGTGTGGCGTCATTAATGTTCCCAATCAGTCCTGTCCGTGAGTTTTTCAGGTTTACATATTTCCTAATCTAGTCTTGCCAGTGAGTTTTGTTTTGCTTAGCTGGTTTTCAGCCCATGCACTGCTATTTGTTTGTCCCTGTTTTGTTATTAAATTATCATTTTTGCACCACACTGCTGCCTGCGCCTGAGTCCTGTGCTTCCAAACCCTGACAGATAGGCTTTAAATCAGAGCATTTCAAGAAAGCCAGGAAAGATACAAAACAAATTTGCTTCAAGAATTAAAAAAATTAAAGCTGCAAGCAGCTGTAAGTGGGCCCTCGCCCCCCGGGCAACCGTGGACCCTGGCGCCCATCGTACCTAGCTGGCTCAGAAAATTTCCTGTCGTTGCGCCAAGCACTGCGTGAATAATAAAGTAAACCGTTTGGCACAGTTCTTCCTGTGAGCAGTAGGTGGCGCGCTAACGTTTGACAATAATTTTATGGTATTTATTATGTTTATTTTATTAAAATCAGACAAAGTTTGTCCAAGTTACAACTTTCCGATGTTCCATGGCAAGGAGTCAACCTTCACCATGTTGCCATGGCAACACTTCCCTGTCAGCTATGTGTTGCCTACCCATATAGGACTACATATGACAGTCACCTCAACCTATGTTCCAGATTTCATGACTCCAGGTCATTCCCAACAAGATTACGGATTGAATGGCGAGGAGGGTGTGTTCATGGTAACAGCAGTGACGCCATGCTAAAGGTGATGTGCAGTTATGATCAACCAGGTGGTCTGATAAACCTCAGAAAATTGCATGTCATTCTGGCAAGCAGCGCGTGAGTATGGCATGGGAGTTATGGCATGTAAGTTTTGGCAACTTCCTGTCCCTTGGTGGTGGGGGGCGCTGTCACTATGCGTCATTCTTTATTATAGAAATTATCAGTATTGGCTACCAACTCACCACACAAAATTTGGTTGAAATCAGTCAACGTATGCCAGAGTAAAAGCCATTGGAAGGGTGATGGCGATACTCCAAACTTGGCCACGCCCTTCCGAAAAACTGTCGAGCATTTGGAAAAGTTTTGAACAGCTTTTGATGGCACATGGGTGTAGATGATTGTCACCATAAATGGAACCAATCAGACTATTAATTTCAGAGATAGTGAAGAAAACCTTTGGACTAACCCTCATGTCTCCAAGAGAGGGTGCTATTGCTACTCATGAATAGTCATAGCTGTAATTGTTCAGAGGCATACCCATATACATCATACCTATCTTGGTGCCAATCCGACATTCCATTCCTGAGGTATTAAAAAAAACAACATGATGCAAACTTTCTGATGCAAAACTTTCTGCCTCCTATAGGTGGTGCTGTAGATTTCTATGAATATTGTTCTAGAGAACTGTTTGGAATTGGACTGATATCCATAATATTGAATTTGGTTGAAATCCGACATGCATACCAGAGTTATTGTCATCAGAATGGTCATAGAATGATCATGGCAAGGTATCAAACTTTGCCACGCTCTTACGGCCAAACCGTTGAGCTTTTGGAAAAGTTTTCAATAACTTTTAATGGCACATGGGTACAGATGATTGTCACCACAAATGAGCTCAATCAGACAAAAACCCTAGGATGAGTTCGATCAAATGCGCGAGGTGGAAATCAGGTCACTGCCACTTCCTGATGGCTTCCTGCAGGAAGGCTGACTTCCTGTTGGGTGTAGACCATCCCGTCTATGGAGTTTTTTGCATGTCTTGACATGATAAACATCTCACCCTATTTTCATCTTTCTACACGAAAGTAAGCGTGTGCCACTCCCCATAGACTTTAAAATTAAATTAAATCACCCTTTATTGTCATTCAACTAATCATGTACAATAGAACGAAATTGTGTTTTATCCTGTCTACAGTGTCAATCACACACACCCCATATGTAGAATCAGAAGGGCTGCTGCCATGCAAGGCACCGCCACAGATTTCCCTCCTTCATTCCATTATTGCTGAGCACCAAGCTGGACGGCAGGAAGTTCCGCTTTTATATGGTCTTCGGCATGACCCGGCCGGGATTTGAACCCCTGCCTCCTGGGTGTGGGGCGGATGCTTTACTAACTGAACCACTGGAGTGGTGGCTCACTTGGTAGAGCTTCACATGTTAGGTGGCGGTGTAGAGCCATTTTTGTGGGGTCATTCATATTTCCTCCAAAACATTACATTTTTTGCCAGTCTTGAGGTCGCTGCAAAAAATGGTGAGTTTTCATGGACGTTCACTACCCGAAAAATGAGATCTTAGATGGAGAAGAAGAAAAATAAAATAATAAAAAAAAAATTCTAACAATTACAATAGGGCTCTCGCCCACTGATGTTGTCAGTGGTTTGGGCCCTAACAATTACAACAGGGCTCTCGCTCACTGATGTTGTCAGTGGCTCGGGCCCTAATAAAGTCTTCCTAGACAGTCCCTAATCCAGGGGTGTCCAATCATGTGCCATGGAGGGCCAAGACTCAGCAGGGTTTCTCTTCTACCCAGTCTCTTCAGCAGGTGTTTTCACTTATCAGCAATCAGTGGGAAGAAATTCAGTGGAATCTGCTGTTGAAGACACTGGTTTGAGGTAAAGCCTGCAGGGTCTTGGCCCTCCATGGCACATGATTGGACACTCCTGCCCTAAACACTAATGTTTATTATTAGCCCCCTGTTTTCTTGTACTACATGTATTGGTCACTAGATGGCAATCAATACCAACTTTTATCACTAGAGTCACCCGTTTTTGTTTTGATTTTCTCATTCAGTGGTTGATGTTGTTAGATGAAAAATAGAGAGATCAACCCTGGACTGTAATGCTTTATTTAATATTTCATTTATGCTCCTACTTGGTGAATGAAGTTTGGCGTTAATTAAGTCAAAAAAGGACTGCGAAAACCAATGAGTAAGGCTTTCAAAGTCTGTATCAAAGACTTGATGAAGATATCCTGTAGTTACTGAAACATTATGATGGGGAACAGAGAGTAAGACCTTCTTAGCGTCTGTGCTGCAGTTATACTGCTGGATTAAAGTTAGGGTTTCCTATACTTGTTATTTGTAGTTGCTACTCTGGAGAAATGTTGTGATTTTCATACAACTGAAACACCATAATTATCTGAGATTCTGGGGTGAGTTCAGTGTGTGTGTGTGCGTGTGTGTGTGCGTGTGTGTGTGTGTGTGTGTGTGTGTTATTATAGCATATTTTCCATCAGTCGGTGCTAACCTAAGATTAACCTGGTGTCATCTACATTTTGAAATGGGCAGTCAGATGCCGTTAGCGAGGCTGAAGGAGGGCATTAGGATGGAAGATGCCATTTTAGTAAAGTAACCTTCAGTAACTGTTACTTGCTGGGATGTGGTAGAATTGCCTCAGGCAAAGTGGAAGACCCTTATGTGCTGCTGTTGCTGCAGGAGCATGACCCGGAAGCCATGGTGGTCAGATTCAGGATGTTTTTTTTTCCCCTTCCCACTGTGTTCAGTTTATTTTGACATTTTTTGACAGGAGTGAAACAGCAACACCAAGACATGCCAGTTATTTATCAGGCAAGATGGCTTTATTTAATTAAATACACTAGCAATAAAGTGAACAAGATTTTTAATCACTCATTGTTTTAATCATCATGTATCTGTTAGGCAGACATACACTTGATTTATGAGCCACACACAAGCTTTATTAGATCCAGAGACCAGTTAAGATGGGCCAACAGAGGTGAGAGAGGCACTTTTTAAAATTTATTTGCCTCATGCTGTTGGAGGAAATGATTCTGGGACCTTCATTGGTGTAATTCATGGTGTGACACACTGAGACCTGCAGTTAAATGCTGCACAGAAGAATATGCAACATGCATGCGCATCACCAGTTCAGACCAGCGAGGCTCTGTTCCAGGTCTTATTCACGAACATAATTTTTAACCAGTGTTCACACCCAAAATAAAATAAGTTTGGAGCCTGAAAAGTTGGTTCGCAGCTGGAACGGAAAAGATTGTTGTTGTTTTTTCTTATACCCCCTTTACACAGGGAGAAATCACTGAGTAATGACAAAATCACCAGATCTCCAAATTATCTTTCAGTGATCTTTCAGCAATCACCAAGATCTCCCAATGATCTGCAGTGATCTCCACGGTTCTCAGTGTTTTGATTCATTCAAGAACAATTGCTCAACAATCACAAAAGGGAGGTGGGCCCTCAACAATCTCTTTGATCTAACAAATGATTTTTTAATTAACTCCACTGGTCTTTCATCAAATGCTTAGCAGTCCCTCACTGATCTTTCAGCCATCTTTACCTTCAAAGTGGAAAATTTTGGCATTCATTGAAAGATCACTGAGAGATCATTGGGAGATCAGTGAAATTGTTGAGCTCTCCTTGAGCTCTCCCTGACTGCTCAGCAATCTTACTGATCTCCCAATGATTGCTCAGCAATCTTTCAATGAATGCCAAATTTTTCCACACTGGCAGTAGAGATGACTGAGAAATCAGTGAGAAATTGCTGAGCATTCGATGAAAGACCAATAGAGTTAATTGAAAGATCACTGAGAGATGAGATTGTTGAGCACTCCTTGAGAGTTCATTGAGAGTTTGTTCAGAGGTTGTTTCCTCTGGTGATTATTGAGAAATTGTCTTGGAGTGAGTCAAAACAATCTCTAAACTGTGGCGACTGTCTAGATCACTGGAGGATCATTGGAAGAGCTTGAAAATTGCTGAGAGATGATTGAAAGATCATTAAGAGATCTAGCCATTATTTCATCTTTCAATGATCTTTCAATGATCTCCACCCTTGTGTAAAGGAGGTAGAAGAGTGCTAATATATAATGAGTTTTCCTCTAACTCAAAGCTCAGTCATGGAGTTCCACAGGGATCTGTGCTCGGCCCTTTTCTTTTTAGTTTATATATGCTTCTGCTAGGCAATATTATTAGAAAGCACTGCATACATTTTCATTGTTATGCAGATGACACACAATTATAGTTGTCAATGAAGCCAGATGACAATAATCAATTAGCCAAGTTAGAGACCTGTCTTAAGGAAATCAGAGCTTGGATGACTTGTAATTTCTTGCTATTAAATTCAGATAAGACTGAAGTCATTTTAGTTGGTCCAAAAGACCTTAAAAATAGCTTTCCAAATCAAACTCTTAAGTTTGGATGCGGCTACTCTTTCTCTTAATAGTTCTGTGAGGAATCTTGCAGTTATTTTTGATCAGGATCTGTTCTTTAATTCACATATTAAACTTGTTTCTAAGACTGCCTTCGATCATTTGCATAATATTGCTAAGATTAGGAGCATTTTGTCTCAGAGTGATGCTGAAAAACTAATTCACGCTTTTGTTAGCTCTAGATTAGATTATTGTAACTCTATTATCAGGCTGTCCTAAAACCTCTTTAAAAAGTCTTCAACTGATCCAAAATGCTGCAGCAAGAGTTTTAACAGGTACTAGAAAGAGAGATCACATCTATCCAGTTCTGGCCTCCCTTTATTGGCTTCCCATAGAATTTAGAATTAAGTTTGAAATTCTTCTTCTCACTTACAAAGCTCTAAATAATCAGGCCCCTTTTTATTTAAAAGATCTGATAGTACCTTATCATCCTAACAGAGCACTACGCTCCCAAAATGCAGGATTACTTGTAATACCTAGAATCTCCAAAGGTACAATGGGAGGCAGAGCCTTCAGTTATCAAGCCCCTCTCCTGTGGACCCAACTGCCAATCTGGAGTTGGGATTCAGACTTGATCTCTGTTTTTAAGAATAGGGTTAAAACCTTCCTTTATGACATACAGTAGCGTATAGTTAGGGTGGGATCAGGTGCCCCTGAACCCTCCCTTAGTTATGCTGCTAATAGATTTAGACAGCCAGGGGACCTCCAACAATGTGCCAGGCTTCACTCCTTGCTTCACTCTCAATGAAATATTTTTGCTGGTCATTAACATCTGTTTGTTCTCTCCCATAGATTGAGTCCCCATCGTGCTGTTTGCTCTCTTCATGTCTGTTCTTTTCTTCTTCTCTATCCCCTCACCCCCCAGCCAGTTGCAGCAGATGACTGCCCCTCCCTGAGCCTGGCTCTGCTGGAGGTTTCTTCCTGCTAAAGGAGTTTTTCCTCTCCACCGTCACCAAGTGCTTGCTCACATGGGATCACCGGTTTGCTGGGGTCTTTCTGCAATTGCGGGGTTTTCCCCTACAGTCGCAAGTGCTATGAAATGACTGTTGTTGTGAAATGGTGCTATATAAATAAAGTTGAATTGAAATTGAATTGAGTAGTAAAACTCTCATGTTATGTTCCCTCAGTGATCTCTCCTGGTCTCCCTGTGATCTCTTCTAGTCTCTCAAGGATCTTTCAAATATCTCTATAGATTGCCATGGAAATTGTACAACAATCTCTCAAACATTTGTGGCTTTTTTGAGGTTGTAGGAGATTGGGTCAGTTTTTGATCTTTCAATGGTCACCCAGCGATCTCCGTTTGTGTAAAGGGGCCCTTGCGATCCATTTCAGCAGCAGGAATATCATCATCTCATTAGGGCAGTATTACTGCAATAGAGGAAACTCACACTAAACATTTTAACCAGAAGTTGTTGATGTCAAATAAAAACAGATCTTCCAACTAAACAGCTTATTTTCACAATATTAGAGATGGTATACTGCCAAACAGCTTTGTTTCTGGTTTTGGAATTCTGGGAATGCTCCACAACATTGAACTTGTGTGAAACATTTCCCTTGAAATGGGATGAACACAGCCTGGTTCTCATGAAAGCACCAAGATTCTCAGACTCTAGAGCTGGAAGGGGACTTGGCACAGGGCCTTGCTGGTCTGTAATCATTAACAGTGTGTGTTTAGTTTACTAAAACTCATTGTGTCTGAGCTGGGACGTTTCTTTTAACTTCACCAAAATCTATTTTCATGAATTGATGCTTTATTTGTCTTGTTACCAATAGTGTGTGGAAGCTGGTGCTACTCATGGGTTTCAGCTGAAGATTTGATTTTGATCTTGTTGTTCAGCAAGAATGAGGGAAGATATGAAGTAAATGAAGCCATGAATAACTAATAAGAAGACATTACCATTCCTGTACCATGTTTATCTGCAGTACTGAGTTGCATGAAAGATTCAGATTGGAGTCAGGCAATTAAATAGCACTTAGGTAAACAGCTTACAATTACATTAAAGCGGCTTCATTGGTGGTAATGCTTTCTTAACGTTACTGTGTCCTTTTCTGGCCAATGTACAGCTGCCATCTGATTATGTCCTGGGTCAGTACCACTGCTAAGACAGATTTGTCATGGGTGTCACTGAGGATCTGGCTTGACTTGCACCGTTTTCTAGTTCTGGCTTTCGAGTGGGTACTCACGGCTGCAGGTTCACACACAGCAGAGTCTGTGATAGGGAGAGGCGGCCATGGATGGAGGCTTGTAAAAAACCCGCTGCAAGCTACCTAGACCTTCCAGTGATGACAGATGGCTGGGAGCTGCTCTACAGAGATGGGGCGGGGTGGAGGGTTGGAGACTGGAGGACGCTGGCACAGTCCATCCACCGTACTCATCTCAGTCTGGTGACTCAGCATTAATAAGGGCTGGCATAGATTCTACACATGCCAGACAAAACTTAGCTGTTTAGCTGTTTGGTAACTTGATGTTCTCTGTAAAGTGTGCATGCACATGTCTGTTCAGTGATGTGCACAGACATTTTGGGGGGCAGATATTCAACCGAAAAAAAGGTACTCCTAAATGCTGAAAAAAGTCATTACAGTGCACATTTTACTGTACTTATACAGTATATCTGTTTTATTTTAATACCTATGCACTCATGGAGATATTTAATACTACAGAGATTTCTACAAAATTATCATCTCACACAAAGACCGTGGTCTTGGGCAAACTTCCAGTTAGCCGACTACACTTGCTTAAAATTCATTTCCTGCAGTAGCTCGTTTTGGTGTATAATTAAATGTAAACTATGGTCTAGATAGCCACATAGTATGATTGCGATACTCCAGCAAACTGATTTGAACATGCAGAGTTAGATAAAATGAGGAGTTCACGTGTGGGCAGCGTGTGCAGTGCCAAGGACTGTCCAGACGGGCGCTATGTCTGGGCCACCAGTTCCAGCGGTAATGTTGCAGACAGGAAGTGCCACGAGGGCATTAATTTGTGTAACAAAACATTTTAATCCATTAAATGTACTACCATAATTAATTACGTTAACATGTTAATATTCCCAGCACTAAATGTTTGCAAAAATCTGAAAAAGGCTTTTCTGTCAGTATCTTCAAAATCCTTTCTCATATATTTGTGTTTTCCTTAGAATTTTTTTTTTTGACTGTGTTTTTACTTTCCTCCTCATAAATTCTTCTTCTTCTTCTTTTTTCGGCTGCTCCCTTTAGGGGTCACCACAGCGGATCATCTGCCTCCATCTCACCCTATCCCTTGCATCTTCCTCTGTCACACCAACCCTCTCCATGTCTTCCTTTACTACATCCATGAATCTTCTATGGTCTTCCTCTTTTCCTCCCGCGTGGCAGTTCCATCTTCAACATCCTTTGTCCAATATATCCACTATCTCCCCTCTGCACATGTCCAAACCATCTCAGCCTTGAGTCTCTTACTTTGTCTCCAAACCACTCAACCTGAGCTGTCCCTCTGATATACTCATTTCTAATCCTGTCCCTTCTAGTCACTCCCAATGAAAATCTTAGCATCTTCAACTCTGCCACCTCCAGCTCCGCCTCCTGTCTTTTTGTCAGTGCCACCATCTCCAAACTATACATCATAGCAGGTCTCACTACTGTCTTGTAAATCTTCCCTTTCACTCTAGCTGCCACCCTTCAAATCACCTCTGACATTCGTTTCCACCCACTCCACCCTGCCTGCACTCTCTTCTTCACCTGTGTTGGCCATTTTCCATTGCTTTGGATGGTTGACCCCAGGTATTTAAACTAATCTTTTTTCACTACCTCTACTCCTTCCATCTTCACCGTTGCACCTGCCTCCTTCTCATTCACAATCATATATTCTATCTTGCTTCTACTGACTTTCATTCCTCTTCTCTCCAGAGCATATCTCCACCTCTCCAGGTTCTCTTCCACATGCTCCCTACTCTCACTACCGATCACAGTGTTGTCTGCAAACATCACGGTCCATGGAGGCTCCTGCCTGACCTCGTCTGTCACACCTGTCCATCACCATGGCAAACAAGAAGGGGGTCAGAGCCAATCCCTGATGTAACCTCACTGATGTAATCCCACCCCCACCTTGAATCCATCTGCCACCCCTACAGCACACCTCACCACTGTTTCGCTGTTCCTGGGGGTGGGGGTGGGGGTGGGGTGGGGGGCTGAAAAGTTCATAGTGGTCAAGGTTGACCAAATGTGGTTTATTTTTCAACATAGTCTCCTCTTCGGTCCACACACTTCTTCCATCGGTGTTGCAGCGCTTGGATCCCTGTGGTTGAAAAATAAACCACATTTGGTCAAATTTGACCACTATGAACCTTTCAGCCCCCCTCATACATGTCCTGCACCACCCTCACATACTTCTCTGCCACTCCTGACTTTCTCATACAGTACCATACTTTTCCTCTATGCATTCTCTAAGTCCACAAAGACACAGTGCAACTCTTTCTGACCTTCTCTATACTTCTCCATCAACACTCTTAGAACAAACATTGCATCTGTAGTACTCTTTCTTGGCATGAAACCGTACTGCTGCTCACTGATTGTCACCTCTCCTCTAAACCTGGCTTCAACAACTCTTCCCCATATCTTCATAGTGTGACTGATCAACTTTATGTCTCTGTAGTTACTACAGCTCTGAGCATCACCTTTGTTCTTGAAAATTGGTACCAAAACACTTCTTCCCTCATAAATTACAAACATTATTTATAACATTTTGTACTGTTTTTGTCATGGCGGCCGCTGGGCCGTCATCAGCTCCAGCTGCGCACACACCTGCCGCCAATAACCAGCTGGCCTTAAAAGCCGGTGTCACTGACTGCTCAGCACGGAGTCGTCTGTCTTCATCGTTACACAACGCGTCACGGGCACGGCCTCAAGCCAGAGCTTCTGCCAAGCCACTTCGTCAAGCCTCGTCATGTAAGCCACAGCAATCCTTACCTTGTCAAAGTATTCTCCCCTGTGCACAGGTGGACCTCTCTGGCGGCGGACTTGTCTCCCCTGGCAACGGAGCCTCTCCTCCTCCTCCTCAGATCTCCTCCTCGTCGTCACGACGCCAAGTGGCATGCTCACCTTGTCACGCCAAGTCACTGAGCGGACAGGAGTCTCTCAGCGGTACCTGCAAGTAAGCAGCACACATTATAACATCTCTCGGCTGGGAGCTGCATTAATCCCCTGTGCTTGTGTGTTCCCAGGGTTGTCAGGTTGCAGCGGGACTCGCTCAGCTCCAGCTGTCCTCCAGCATCACACTCACCCACACATCCACACACACAAACTACACATTGAGTTAATAAATAATTGTCAATCTACTCTACTCGTGTCAGTGTCTGTCTCCTGGGTCAAGCAATCATATCAGTACGACTCCGTCAAGACGACCCAGCAGACAGCGCGCTGACGCGCCGCCTTAACACTCTTAGTACACGAGTAGACCTAATTTCCCATCAACAGACAGTTATCCTCAATCAATTAAGTCAAATTAACACCCGGCTGGATCGCCTGGATGGACGCCAGGCGTTCCCCCTGGCCACCGGGGCACCACCAGCCCCTGCCAATCCACCTACTAGCTAAACACACCAGCCTCCCTTACCTCGCCTCACTCCCGTGCCTACCCCCGCCCGCTTCAGCGGAAAACTCGGAGAGGCACGGGGTTTCTTGCTGCAGTGTGAAACAGTTTTTCACCGTGTCCCTGGAGATTTTCCCACAGATTACAGCAAGATTGGGTATATTTCTAACCTGCTCAAGGCGAGAGCGTTAGCTTGGGCATACGCGGTTATGGCCAAGCCCAGCTATGCCCATTTAACATACCAGCAATTCGTAGCAGAGTTTTTTGAAGTTTTTGATCATACTGACCGGGACACGGTGTTAGCAGACCATTTGCTGAACCTTCGGCAAGGCAGCAAATCTGCCGCCGATTTCGCTGTAGACTTCCGGGTGTTTGCCGCGGAGGTGGGGTGGGGGGATTCTGCTCTTTGCAGTATTTTTCTCCGCAGCCTTAGCTCTGAGCTAAGAGATGAGTTGGCAACATGGGATAAGCCAGACAGATTAGGTGAACTGATCTCACTCACCATTAGTTTAGACAATAGACTGAAGGAGCGGGCAGCCGAACGTAGGGCTGCCAGCCGCTTGGTCAAACCATGCCCCCGCTCCTCTCGGCCACCCCTCCCGGCTCTGCCCCCGCCGGAGGAGCCTCCGGGGCAGGAGGAAATGATTATAGGGTAATCAGGTGTTTCGGTGGCTGAGAGACAGCGCCGAAGGGATCTGGGCCTGTGTTTTTACTGTGGTAGTGAGTCCCACGGGGTAGCTGAGTGTGCCAACCGGTTAAAAGGGGAGGTCCGTGGGTTGCAGTAGGGGGACTCGCGGACGTAAACCAGAAAAAGCCCCTCACCCGTTGCCTCATTCCCATTAGATTAATTTATAAGCACAAGGAACACGGTACACATGCTCTCATTGATTCTGGAGCTGAGCAAAGCTTTATTTCAGGAGACCTGGCAACCCGTCTGGGCCTCAGCTGTCAACCCCTTCGCCCACCTGTCAACCTCATCACGCTGTCTAAGACCTCGCTAACCGCTGTCACCCACCAGACGGCCCCTGTGTCGGTGATTATTTCTGGAAACCATCGGGAGGATATCTGGTTTTTGGTGTTGCCTGTCTCCTCCTCACCTGTTATCCTGGGTTATCCATGGCTACGATTACACAACCCCACCTTCGATTGGCAGGCGGGAAACATCACTGCGTGGAGCTCCTTTTGTCTCAGTGCCTGCCTCCAGTTTGTAGCATGTGCCCCCTCTGTTTCGGTGACCCCTCCCACGACACTGCCCCCGGACCTGTCCGGGGTACCTGAGGTCTACCACGATCTGGGAGCGGTCTTTAGTAAGTCACGGGCGCTGTCCCTTCCCCCCCACCACCCCTACGACTGTGCGATCAACCTCCGGGCGGGGGCCCCTCTCCTGGCAAGTCGATTATATAGCCTGTCAGCTCCGGAGTGTGAGGCCATGGACACGTATATTAAGGAGTCCCTCAGCTCCGGGATCATCCGACCGTCTTCTTCGGCGGTGGGGGCAGGATTTTTCTTCGTGGGAAAGAAGGATGGCTCGCTACGGCCCTGTATCGATTTCCGGGGCCTTAATGAAATTACCATCAAGGACAAGTACACGCTGCCTCTGATGAACTCGGCCTTTGACTCTCTCCAGGGGGCATCATGGTTCACAAAGCTGGACCTTCGCAACGCCTATCACCTGGTGCGCATCAAGGAGGGCGACGAGTGGAAGATGGCCTTCCGGACCCCAAGCGGCCACTTTGAATACTTGGTGATGCCGTTTGGGTTAACCAACGCTCCGGCTGTCTTCCAGCGTTTAATCAACGACGTCCTCCGGGACTTTCTGAACTCCTTCGTGTTTGTTTACTTGCATGACATCCTGATCTTCTCACGCACGTTGGAGGAGCACCAGGTGCATGCTAGACAGGTCCTGCAGCACCTCCTGGAGAACCAGTTATTCGTCAAGGCCGAGAAATGTGAATTTCACAACAACTCAACGTCCTTCTTGGGGTTTATTATCGCACATAACCAGGTGCTCCCTGACCTGGCCAAGGTCAAGGCGGTGGTGGACTGGCCCATTCCCACGTCCAGGAAACAGTTGCAGGGGTTTTTGGGATTTGCCAACTTCTACCGTCGTTTTGTGCCAAAGTTTGGGATCATCGCCAAGCCCCTGACCAGCCTCACGTCCCCCAAGACCCCCTTCCGCTGGAGCGAGGAGGCTGCTGCGACATTCGGGAAATTGAAGGAGGAGTTCACTTCTGCCTGTGTCCTGACCCAGGTGGACCCGGACCTGCAGTGCTTGGTGGAGGTGGACGCCTCGGATTCTGGAGTGGGGGCGGTCCTTTCTCAACGCTCCCCTGTGGATGGGAGAGCCGTCCATGCGCCTTCTTTTCCCACCATCTAACGCCTGCCGAGAGGAACTACGGCATCGGTGACAGGGAGTTGCTGGCAGTCAAGCTCGCCTTGGAGGAGTGGAGGCACTGGCTGGAGGGGGCTGCCCAGCCGTTCGTCGTTTGGACGGATCACAAAAACCTAGAGTATCTCCAGACGGCGAAGCGGCTGAACTCCCCCCAGGCCCGCTGGTCTCTCTTCTTCGGTCGGTTTAATTTCACGATCACCTACCGGCCAGGGAGCAAGAACATTAAGCCAGTCGCCCTCTCCAGGCAGTTCGAGGCAGAGACTTCTGGGGATCAGGAAGAGACCATCCTGCCTTCATCCTGTGTGGTGGGCGCCGTTGTGTGGGAGATCCAGGACAAAGTCAGGAAGGCGCAGGAGAGTGAGCCCGACCCGGGTGGGGTTCCTCCGGGCCGATTGTTCGTCCCCTCTTCGGTCAGGAGTGAGGTCATCCAGTGGGGTCATGCTTCTAAGTTGGCGTGCCATCCAGGAATCGCTCGCACCATCGACCTGCTCCAGAGAACCTTCTGGTGGCCAGGGCTGAGGAAGGATGTTACCAGCTATGTCCGGGCCTGCGCCCAGTGCGCCACCAGGAAATCGTCATCTTCCCCCCCGGCAGGTCTTCTCCATCCTCTGCTGGTCCCTTCCCGCCCCTGGTCCCATGTGGCATTGGACTTTGTGACAGGCCTGCCCTCTTCTGACCACTTCACCTCGGTCCTGACCATAGTGGACCGCTTCTCCAAGGCAGCCCATTTTGTTCCCCTCCGGGGGCTGCCTTTGGCACGGGAGACGGCGGCTCTCCTGGTGCAGCACGTGGTCCGCCTTCATGGCATCCCTGCGGATATTGTCTCGGATTGAGGCCCGCAGTTCATTTCCCAGGTTTGGAAGGAGTTCTGCATGGCGTTGGGGCCACGGCGAGTCTCTCCTTGGGGTATCAGCGGCAAAGTAACGGCCAGTGCGAGCGAGCCAATCAGGAGCTGGAGGCTGCGCTCCGCTGTGTCATATCTTCATGTTCCGCTTCCTGGAGTACGTTCCTGCCCTGGATCGAGTACACACACAATGCTATGGTGTCTTCAGCCACGGGGATGTCTCCTTTCAAGGCATCTTTGGGGTATGATCCACCGCTGCTCCCGGAGGAGGAGAAGGAGGTGGCTGTCCCTTCTGTGCAGGCTCACGCCAGGCGTTGTTGCCGGATCTGGACCATCACCCGCAGAGCCCTCCTCAAGACCACGGAATGCAACATTCGGGTGGCCAACCGTCACAGGAGACCTGCCCCGGATTATAAGGTGGGTCAACAGGTTTGGCTGTCCACAAAAAATATCAGTGTGCCAGCCGAGAAACGCAAATTAACCAAGCGATTCATCGGTCCATATGTGATTTCCCAGATTGTTAACCCGGTGGCTGTGCGCCTAGCTCTCCCCCCTTCCATGCGCATCTGCCCCACCTTTCATGTTTCCCAGGTAAAGCCCTACATCTCCGACCCTCTGTGCACCCCCCCTCCCCGAGGATGATCGACAACCGGCTTGGGGGGTTACCGCCATCTTGGATGCCCACAGGCGGGGCCGGGGTCTTCAGTACCTGGTGGACTGGGAGGGATTCGGCCCTGAACACCGCTCCTGGACTCGCCCAGCGTTGATCCTTGACAAGCAGCTCATCCGCGATTTCCATCGGGTGCATCCATGTAAGATGAGGGCAGGTGCCTGGAGGCACCTCTAGAGGGGGGAGTACTGTCATGGCGGCCGCTGGGCTGTCATCAGCTCCAGCTGCGCACACACCTGCCGCCAATAACCAGCTGGCCTTAAAAGCCGGTGTCACTGACTGCTCAGCACGGAGTCGTACTAAAAGTAAGCAGCACACATTATAACATCTCTCGGCTGCGAGCTGCATTAATCCCCTGTGCTTGTGTGTTCCCAGGGTTGTCAGGTCGCAGCGGGACTCGCTCAGCTCCAGCTGTCCTCCAGCATCACACTCACCCACACATCCACACACACAAACTACACATTGAGTTAATAAATAATTGTCAAACTACTCTACTCGTGTCAGTGTCTGTCTCCTGGGTCAAGCAATCATGTCAGTTTTACTTTATAAAAATGCAACTGATTAATCATAAATTAGTAGTGCCTTTTTTTTTTAAATTTTGTGACATTTTCCTTGTGTGTGTGGGGTGGGGGGTGGGGGGGGGGCTGAAAAGTTCATTGGCTGACCGTGATGCAGTGGTCAAATTTGACCAAATGTGGTTTATTTTTCAACTTAGTCTCCAATGTCAGTGTATTTGAAAAGAAACAATGCAGTTAGTATCAGAAAAGGTTGAATTTAATGCATGACTAGTTTCACTACTGTAGCATAACTCCTTCTTAGTCAGCCTATAAACTTTTCAGCCCCACCCCCCATCCATCCATCCATCCATCTTCTACCGCTTTTCCGGAGGTCCGGGTCGCGGAGGCAGCAGTTCAAGCAGAGAAGCCCAGACTTCCCTCTCCCCAGCCACCTGCTCCAGCTCTTCAGAGGGGATACCAAGGCGTTCCCAGACTAGCTGGGAGACATAGTCTCTCCACCGAGTCCTGGGTCTGCCCCGGGGTCTCCTCCCAGTGGGACGTGCCTGAAACACCTCAAGTGGGAGGCGTCCAGGAGGCATCCTAATCAGATGCCCATACCACCTCAACTGACTCCTTTCAATGTGGAGGAGCAGCGGTTCTACTCTGAGCCTCTCCCGGATGACTGAGCTCCTCACCCTATCTCTGAGGGTGAGTCCAGCAATCCTACGGAGAAAGCTCATTTCAGCCGCTTGTATCCGCGATCTCGTTCTTTCGGTCATTACCCAAAGCTCGTGACCATAGGTGAGAGTAGGAACGTAGATTGACTGGTAAATCGACAGCTTTGCCTTAGAACTAAGCTCCCTCTTCACCACAACAGACCGGTACAACGTCCGCATCACTGCAGATGCTGCTCCAATCCGTCTGTCGATCTCTCGCTCCATTTTCCCCTCACTCGTGAACAAGACCCCAAGATACTTAAACTCCTCCACTTGGGGCAGGAGCCTGTCCCCAACCCGGAGAGGACAATCCACCTTTTTCCGGCTGAGGACCATGGACTCGGACTTGGAGGTGCTGATTCTCATCCCAGCCGCTTCACACTCAGCGGCAAACCGTCCCAGCAAGAGCTGTAGGTCATTGCTGGATGAAGCCAACAGGACAACATCATCTGCAAACAACAGAGATGAGATCCTGTGGTCACCAAGCATGACACCCTCCATTCCCTGGCTGCGCCTAGAAATCCTGTCCATAAAAATTATGAACAGGACCGGTGACAAAGGGCAGCCCTGGCGGAGTCCAACTCTCACTGGGAATGACTCTGACCGAGTGTTGGCAATGCGAACTAAACTCTCACAACGGTCGTACAGAGACCGAATAGCTCGTAACAACAAGCCCGATACCCCATACTCCCGAAGCACCCCCCACAAAAATCCACGAGGGACGCGGTCAAATGCCTTCTCCAAGTCCACAAAACACATGTAAACTGGTTGGGCAAACTGCCACGAACCCTCAAGAATTCTCGAGAGGGTAAAGAGCTGGTCCGATGTGCCACGGCCAGGACGAAAACCACATTGCTCCTCCTGAATCCGAGGTTCGACCAACGGCCGGACTCTCCTCTCCAGTACCTTGGCATAGACCTTCCCAGGGAGGCTGAGGAGTGTGATCCCTCTAAAGTTGGAGCACACCCTCCGGTCCCCTTTTTTGAAGAGAGGAACCACCACCCCGGTTTGCCATGCCAAAGGCACTGCCCCCGACCTCCACGCAATGTTGCAGAGGCGTGTCAACCATGACAACCCAACAACATCCAGGGCCTTGAGGTACTCGGGGCGAATCTCGTCCACCCCCGGGGCCCGGCCACCAAGGAGATTTTTAACCACCTTGGCGACCTCAGCCCCTGTGATAGGCGAGTCATCCCCCTCGTCCCCAAACCCTGCTTCCTCTGTGGAAGGCGTATCAGTGGGATTGAGGAGATCCTCGAAGTATTCCTTCCACCGCCCGACGATATCCCCAGTTGAAGTCAACAGTGTCCCATCCGCACCATACACAGTGTGGACGGGGAGCTGCTTTCCCCTCCTGAGCCGCCGAACAGTTTGCCAGAATCTCTTTGAAGCCGACCGAAAGTCTTGTTCCATGGCCTCACCGAACTCCTCCCATACCCGGGTTTTTGCTTCAGCAACCACCCGAGCTGCACTCCGCTTGGCCTGCCGGTACACCTCAGCTGCTTCGGGAGTCCCACAAGCCAACCAAGCTTGATAGGACTCCTTCTTCAGCTTAATGGCCCCCCTCACCACTGGTGTCCACCACTTGGTTCGGGGGTTGCCACCACGAGATGCACCGACCACCTTGCGGCTGCAGCTCTGGGCTGCCGCTTCAACAACAGAGGTGGAGAACATGGCCCATTCAGACTCCATGTCTCCAGACTCCCTCGGAATGTGGTTGAAGTTCTTCCGGAGGTGGGAGTTGAAGACCTCCCGGACAGGGGCCTCAGCCAGACGCTCCCAGCACACCCTCACTATACGTTTGGGTCTACCAGGTCTGAATGGCTTCCTCCCCTGCCATCGGATCCAACTCACCACCAGGTGGTGATCAGTTGACAGCTCTGCACCTCTCTTTACTCGGGTGTCCAAGACATACGGTCGCAGGTCTGATGATACGATAACAAAATCGATCATCGACCTGCGGCCTAGGGTGTCCTGGTGCCAGGTGCACATATGGACACCCTTATGCTTGAACATGGTGTTCGTTATAGACAGACTGTGGTTAGCACAGAAGTCCAATAACTGAACACCACTCGGGTTCAGATCGGGCAGGCCGTTCCTCCCAATCACCCCCCTCCAGGTTTCACTGTCGTTGCCCACGTGCGCATTGAAGTCCCCCAGTAGGACAATGGAGTCTCCAGGAGGAGCACCCTCCAGCACCCCAGTCACAGACTCCAAAAAGGGTGGGTACTCTGAAACATCATTTGGTGCATAGGCACAAATGATGGTCAGGACCCGTTTCCCAACCCGAAGGCGCAGGGAAGCAACCCTTTCGTCCACCGGGGAAAACTCCAATATAGAGGCAGCAAGGTGGGGCGATACAAGAATACCTACCCCTGCTCGTCGCCTCTCGCCCGGGGCAACTCCAGAAAAGGCCAAGCTCCAGCCCCTCTCCAGGAGACTGGTTCCGGAACCGGAGCTGTGTGTTGAGGTGAGGCCGACTATATCTAGCCGGTATCGCTCAATCTCGTACACCAGCTCAGGCTCCTTCCCCACCAGAGAGGTGACATTCCACGTACCAAAAGCCAGTTTAGAAAGCTTGGGATCAGTCCGCCAAGGTCTCCGCCTTTGACTGCCACCTAATCCACATAGCACCGGACTTCCATGATCCCTCCTGCAGGTGGTGAACCTACTGGAGGGCGGACCCATGTAACTCCTTCGGGCTGAGCCCGGCCGGGTCCCATGGGTGGAAACCCGGCCACCAGACGCTAGCCTTCGAGCCCCTCCCCCAGGCCTGGCTCCAGGGTGGGGCCCCGGTAACCCCATACCGGGCGGGGTACACTGAATCCTTGATATACAATTTATCATGAGAGTCTGTTGGATCGTTCTTCGTCTGGCCCTTCACCCAGGACCAGTTTGTCTTGGGAGACCCTATCAGAGGCAAATTGCCCCGGACAACATAGCTCCTGGGATCACTGGGGCACACAAACCCCCCCACCACGATAAGGTGACGATCCATGAGGGGAACCATGAATTTGCAAGTTCTTTCTCATAATTTTTCGTGTAAATATGTCTTTTTCTCATGCATATTTGTAGCTTTTTTGTGATATATGTGAGACTGTATGATTAAACTTTGCAACTCTTTTCATTTTATACTGTAACTACTTTCACTAGCTTGGGAGGTTTTTTTTATTACATACTATGTTCGTCTGAGGAAAATAAGGTGGTCAAGCAGGGCTCATGTGCCAGTCACACAGAATTAATTGGACATCAACATGCAATTATCAGACATTAAAATATGATAATAAATACCAGAGCATGGAAGTAGAAGAATTAACAGATGATCATGGCTGTGAAATGCTGTGGACTCAAGTGTCTGTCATTGGAACAAGCAGTCTATACAATATATTGGTTATATTGGTGCCTTTATCATCCTCCAAATATGGAGCAGCCAGAGTGCCTTTCTCAGCTTGACAAATGTGTGTCAAGGATCCCAGGAAGTGCACATGTCTGGTTAGGCGGCGATTTTAATCTCAGTGATATTGATTGGGAAAGAAACAGCATAGCCCTATCAGCATCTATAAGCCTGCACTTTATCAACAGCTACTCGACATAGCAAATGACCGTTTTTTGGAGCAACTAGTGAACGAACCCACTAGAAGAACAGACCACTCCAGTAACATCTTGGATTTATTTTTTGTAAACAACAGCTCTTTTGTCCATCCATCCATCCATCTTCTTCCGCTTAATCCTTTTCAGGTCGCGGGGGGGCTGGAGCCTATCCCAGCATCTTTGGGTGAGAGGCAGGGTACACCCTGGACAGATCGCCAGTCCATCGCAGGGCCAACACAGAGAGACAGACAACCATTCACTCTCACAGTCATACCTGAGGACAATTTAGAATCCTCACTTTGATGCCAATTAACCTAACTTGCATGTTTTTGGCATGTGGGAGGAAACCGGAGAAATCCCGGAGTAAACCCATGCAGACACGGGGAGAACATGCAAACTCCACACAGATCACTGTTGGTCGGGGGCTGGGATCGAACCTAGGATCCCCCGGCCAAGGGTGAGTTGCTGTGCTGCCGCAGTTCAGAATCAGAATCAGAATCAACTTTATTGCCAAATATGCTTACACATACAAGGAATTTTACTTATCACTAAGGTGCGCTCGTGTTAAGCGCTCCCTAATGACGCGGCAGCCATACAGGCGCCTCATACAGTGGGGGGTAAAGAGGGGGAGGGGGAGGGGTGACACATTGGGCAGAGAGAAAAAACATAGTTATCAAAATATAGCTCGAGTGAGCAAGATTGTGATCACATAGAAAAAAACCCTCTAATTGCACACTTAGCAGACAATACAGATCCACACATTAACAAAGCAAGAGAGAGACCAGTGTGTGTATGTCAGTCATATGATATCAGTGTGAATGCAGTGTGTGAAGTATCAGTTACTGGTGGACAACAAAAATCCTCTCCTAGACAACGGCTAGATGTTATGTCCTTGGTGTTCAAAAACATAGATAACATGTCCACAGAGTTCATCTCTCTTCAGTGCATGCCAGATGGTAAAATTCCATGTTAGTCACATGACGCTGTCCTTGGAGAGTTCAGATTGCTGCACATCAGCAATTGTTTGGGTTAGAGAGAAGCCAAAACTCCCTTCTGCTTTATCTCTTCTCCTGGAGGAATGAGTTCTCTCAAGGACGTCGAATCAAGGCCTGATGAGCACAGTTCACTTAGAGCATAGAATTTTCATGTCTCATGCGATTCTGTGCATCACAATTTACATTATTCACAGGCTTTAAAATCATTCCCTGGAGAGCACCTAGCGACTCCGAGATGTTTCCCACCTTCCGAATTCAGTTCGCCATTTGCCGCTATCAGTGCACTCCCCATCTGGTCGAATTGTTGAAGGAGCTTCGCCGGGTCCGCATTTTGATTAGCTCTTTTCAACTTCTTTAATTTCCGATACACCAGGAAAACTCCAAAGCCAAACAGCAGAAATCCTGTGATCATGCCAAACAGGTAGATGTCTTCCACATCCTCAATCGAATCACACAGACACATGAGTTTCCAATTGTCCCATGAGTCTCTCCCACACCTGGGCTCCCCCGGGCCTGATTATCTGTTTGAAAAAGTGGTGTCAATTGCATTTAAAGCCCAGCTCAATTCCATAATTTTCTGTTTGGATTGAGATCAGCAAGAAGGAGAGCGAGACACAGACAGGACACAGCAAGCTGGGATCAGTCAAGGGAGGCGGAGGAGGAGAGGAGAAGAAATGCGTCTGCTCTCTCTGAAAGCCGGAAGAAAGAACCACTCTGCCACCGCGCTGCCCCAGCTCTTTTGTCAATAATGCTTAAGTCATTCCAGGCATATCAGATCATGAGGCAGTGTATGTAGAAGTCAGCTTAAGCCCGCACAAGAAAACTCCATGGAAAAGGAGACTATTTGTCTACAAGAAGGCCAAGTATGACAGTTTACAAGATGAGTTAAACATATTACATTCTGACCTATTTGGTCTTCAAGATGTTCCCATAGATAGCCTATGGCTAAACGTTAAAGACACCATGTGCAACCCGATGAACAAATATATACCATGTAAGACCCTTAAGGAAGGTTACAAGGAAAAGCCTTGGATAAACCGAAAAGTTAAAGCAGCATTAAGAAAAAAGGCAAAGATGTGCACCAGGATGAAGCGATCAGGTGGGGAAGCAGACATTAGGAAGTATCGATATCACAAGGCAGCAACCCAGAAACTGGTGAGAGCATCACACCAGTCTTACGTAAACAACTTGATTGATTTTGATATCTCGGACCCAGAAAAACCCACTAAACAGAAGAAATTCTGCAGCTATATAAAATTATTATGAAAGGAGAATACAGGAATCTCACCCTTTAAAGATAAAGGATGTGTTTTTAACACAGCAAAAGACAAAGCCAACATTTTCAATAAGCAGTATGTATCTGTGTTTACACATGAAACATCGGGTGACATCCCCAGCCCAGAAGGAACCCCTTACCCAGACATGAACAGGATCCAGATCCAGGAGGAGGGAATTCGGAAGCTGCTGGAAGCACAAACCCTAGGAAAGCGCCAGGCCCAGATGGTATTTCAGCCCTCATTCTGAGGGATTGTGGTGATCAGTTAGCCCCAGTCCTGACTTTCATCTTCCAATGATCTTTGGATCTGGTTATGGTACCAGATGACTGGTGACAAGCCAACATTACTGCTATCTATAAGAAGGGGGCTAGATATGATCCAACAAATAACAGGCCAGTTTCACTCACAAGTATTTGCTGTTAACTACTGGAGGATGTGGTTGTAAGCCAAACACTGAAACATCTTGATAACTATTCTGTCCTCCACAATTGCCAACACCGGTTCAGGGCAAAGAGAAGTTGTGAAACTCAATTGCTCACCCTTGTCCATAAGCTAGCCCAGTCATTAGACAGAAGAATCCAGACAGACATGATCATCCTTGATTTTAGCAAAGCCTTTGACCGCGTCCCTCACCAATGACTTCTTAAGAAAGTTCACCATTACAGCATCAGGGGCAATACCCATGAGTGGATAACATCCTTCCTACGTAATAGGACACAGAAGGTTCTGGTTGATGGTCAGTGCTCTGAAGAGGCTGCAGTCATTAGTGGAGTCCCCCAGGGATCAGTGTTAGGACCACTTTTGTTCTTACTTTTTATTAATGCTCTACCCGAAGGCCTGCACTCCAAGACAAGACTCTTTGCAGAGGATTGCATAGTATAACACCAGATCCGGTCCAAACTTGACCAGCATTTACTTCTGGAAGATCTGAACACACTGGCCAAATGGGAAACAAAATGGGGAATGAATTTTCACCCACAGAAGTGTAGTATCCTCCGTATCTCCAGGAATCGATGCCCTCGCAAAATGACCTACACTCTGAAAGGGTTTCAACTATCTCAGGAGCAAACAACCAAGTACTTGGAAGTGGACCTTCAATCTAATCTGGCCCGGAAAGCTCATGTAGACCAAGTAACAAAAAAGCCACAAATATGTTCAGATTTTTGCGGTGTAACCTGCAGAACATGAACAGAGATTGGAAGACCAGAGCCTACACCTCCCTGGTCCGCCCTCATTTAGAATACTGCTGCATAGTTCGGAACCCCCATCACAAGCAACTGATAATTAAAATTGAAATGGTACAGCATAGGGCAGCTCGTTTTGCAACTAACAGGTATCACAATACAAGCAGTGTGACCAACATGCTAAAGGAGCTTAACTGGGAGTCACTAGAAACACACCATCTCAAACAACAACTTACAACAATATTTAAAATAAAGAACAGCCTACTAGACGTTGATTCAACTCCCTATCTGAAGTCAGCTAAAATCATGCCAAGGTCTAAACATAGAGCCAAAATTCTTCCCTACTTAGCATCAACAGTTGTCTTCAAATTCAGTTTTTTCCAACGCAGTATTCCATACTGGTATGTTTTACCAGCAACAGTTGCTGAGGCCCCTTCTTTGACATCCTTTAAGAGTGGGCTTGCAGATCTGACCTTCTAGGGGACACTACTCTCATGGTGACCCAGGATAATGACTGAAACTGCATCGGTCCTTAGAAGCAGTTTAATGGTAAAACCCATCTTAACCCCCCTTCTGTTTATGGTGCAGCAGTCCTCCCGTCCGCTCGCCTCCCTCTGGCGGTCAAGATTTTTTTCAAGAAAATATTCAGTTTAGATATGATAAATTACAAAGGCCTTAACTTGAATGTGGTAAGAGATAATGGCTTACTGTCAATTAGAAAGATGTCGAATATGATCCAGCGTTTGAGTTTGGAGTAAATTTATGCATCTAATTTGCATAATGCGACGACAGCCATATTGAATTACATAACTTTTGGTCAAAAGTGGACTTTGGACATATTTACACAAAGGATGGTTTTGTTTTTTGTCACCGTTTTTGTTTTTTTTTGTAATCTTATCTTCAAACTGTATGAACCAGAAAATCAGTAGAATGTACACAAATCGATAAAAACCGGTCAGACCTACTGCTCGTCGTGTCTTCATTCGTCCATTTTTGTCATCCACGGCCCTTATTTCGTCTTCTTCTAGTCATTTTCGCTTTCTGTCCCACATCCAGAAACTTTCACATTTATCTTATGAATTATTCCATCTCAGTTTCGGTTACATTACTCCGCTGAACCGGCGCTATTGTTCTCTGTCGTCACATGCAGCTCCGTCGATGGCAGTCGAAAGTATACACACTCCAGACCATCTTCTGCTGCCACAAAACGTAAATATTTCCCTTCAGAAGCTAAATAATCTCTTTTTAGAATCATAGTTGGCAAAATTTGGAACAAACGCTTCCTGCGTGTAGAAATATATGCTGGGATGGGATGGACTTTGTTTACATTCTCTTCTTCGCGTTTCTGGAAATGATGTTGAGAGGTGGCTCGTTTGGGTGAAGTCCTCCAGTCCTCCAGTGAAGAGCAGTAAGCTATACGTGTCTGACATCTTGTGATGTGAAATGCTTGTTACAACTGTTTTCTGTGCTTTTGGGACACATCACGTGACAGGCGCAGACCTGCGACATAGGCAGCAGGTGACGCACATGTTTTTTGACAGACAGAAAGTGAAAGGGTTAATTTGGGTCAAGTTTTCAAAGCAGTTTGTTAAAAAAAAAATGCTAACTAGCCTGGAGGATAACCTCAGTTAGGCCAGAGAGTCCTGACTGGCTCAACACTACCCAGGTTCCAACACTACCCACAAATAGTTAGGTCACCAAAAACATTCTATCTCAACTTGCCTTTTTGCAGGGGGCGGGGCTTAAGTGAAACTTTACAGCAAAAAAACAGACGTGAGACATTTGATCAATTTCGCTCTTGATATGTCTTGTAAATCATAAAAAACATGTTACAGACATGTTGACAAGAAAAAAAAACTCAGTTTTTGGCAGAGTGTCACTTTAAAAAAATACAAACAAAAAAACAACACTCTCCAGAAGGGCACTTAAGAGGGCAGACGGCAAGGGGGCAGGTGCTAGAGCCCCACCTGTGGTCTGTCTGTTCACATGCCTGCATATGTTTATCACGGCACAATCAAACATTGGAGGAGCAAGTAAGGTGGTCTAGTGTTCAGCCTTGTGCGAGGTGAACTGTACATATCAGAATGATATAACACAGACTACTGTGCAGCAAAACAGCTCATGCTGCATTGTACCGTATCTCCTGCCCTCTCAACCACTCCTTATCGGTGAAGTACATTCATTTTGGGAGGCAGAGAGCATGCATTTTACAATCCAGTCTCACCCCTTCCCATAAAAAGCAATCTACAAGGCATGATATGATATAAAAAATTTGAAAGCAATAAATCTGGTGTTTAGCAGGAATAAAATGGTAGATAAAGCAACTTCCACTGGATCATCAGTTTTGATTGTAGAAGTACTGCGAAACACTACTGGTGTAGACAATTGATCGAGTTAAAAAGGTATGTTTTCATCGCTCTCTTTTTGTCACTAGGATTACTATGTAAAATGCTTTTGATGTTAGTAGCGATCACCTCTGTTTTACTAAGAGAAGCAGTTTTTCGAGCAAAAACGACTATAATACTCTGCAGGTGATCTTCATTCGTCGTTGACAATATCAATGTGTCAAGTCTGGCAGATCTTGACAGGCCAGGCAATTGTAGGAGTGATGTTGGCACCAAGTTTGAGACCAGAGATTGTTCTTCAAATGGAATCAGAGAATTTCACAGATAAAGTGTTTACAGGGCGAGGGGCGATCCCGCTTGATGATTCCGGGGTGATGGAACAAAATGCAATATCCAAACCCCAGCTTCCATTAAGACGAGGCCAGCGGGACACTCTCCATTGTCATTTCTCAAATAGCTTTGTCAGGTCGGTTGTGCAGACTCTTGTTTAATTGCCAAACTTCACTTTTGGGGACAACTTGGCAAAGAAAGAAATCAATGGCCTTCCTACTCCGACACCTCCCCCAGCTCTGCTCAAAGTATAATCTAGTTTAATTAAAGTTATTATTAGATACCACCTTTTTGTGTCAATGCTGTTCTTAGTTTTTTTTAGATGAGCAGTTAGGAAGCAGATCTGCATTTAATCAATTCTGAAACACAATTCATAAAAGAGTCCCATGTTATTGATGTGCTTGACAGTAATTTGTCCACCGCATTGTGGTCTCTTCATGGATGTTGCATATTCTTAAGACTACAATGAGAAAAAAGAGAGTGGGGAAAATGACAGATGGGTGGAATTAAAGGAAGGAGAGATTGGACCACAGCAAACAGCATCCAGGCTATAATTAAGTGACCTGACTGCAATTAGAAGCATTATGTGTGGAAAATTGTTTTTGTGGTTGAATGCACTGGACCATGTATTTGATCCCCCAGTTTTTCCTCCTTTATCTTTAGCCCACTCTATCCATTGCTGTTTATTTACTTAAAGATTCCCATCGGCAGCTCAGTGCCGAGCTGACAGTTACCGAGGAGCTAATCTGATGGCACTATAACAATGCCTAATGCAAGGAAATGGGAGGCAGCTTCAGTGCAGCCTTGGCCTTTGCGTCATGTGGCTCTGCTTGTGGCGGTGACATAGTCCTGGCAGTGGGGTGATTAATGTGATAGGTGGAATTTGTCTCGTTATGTTGACACCGGCTAATAAATGCCTTGTAAACAGCCAGTCAGGGCTGTTAATGCATCATCATAATCCAGGATTAGGAGGTGCCAGGCATGGCCAATAAATGCAATTAGGCACTGACAAAATTAATTCGCCCGTACTCCGACTTTCCGGTGGCCTGTCCATTTTGAGGGAAACTCAAGTATGTCGGGTGATTCTTTGCAGGCTCGCAAGGGGATAAATGCTCTCAAGTCCTCCCATTAAATAAAGAATATCAAAGTCAATTTGTATTTATTAGAATACATAAATAGTGGAATATCAACTCTGAGACTGAAAGGAAAATAAATATCTCTGCTTTGTTCCTCCAATCCGTTCTGAATTACCATGAGGTGAGTCACTGTGGGAAACTGAAGAAGAAAACTGAAATAAGGGTGAAATTGTTAAAAAGCTGAAACTCAACTTGCAAATGCTGCATTTCTGCCTTTCATCCAGAGACCTTTCCAAGGAAATACAAGACGGGTGTCTTTTAAATGTGACTGGTCGTTAGAGAGGTCGCCAAGACAGCCATTAACTTCCTGTCACTCATCTCTGTCATGGCTCATTGCTAAAAGTTGTGATGCATTTCTTCATGTTTTTTTTTTACACACGCAGCCTATTTTTAGGACCCAGGACTTTGGTGCAATGTTTTTCTAAAGGTTTTAAAAGACACCCCCATCTTCCCCAGTACCCATTCAGCCCATCTTATTACCAAAGTGATGGTCAATTGAGATGATCAATTTGCATAATGGAGCATTAAATTGGGCTCATCACACCCACCTCTCAGCAGCTTGCTCCCATGGAGGGCTCTGAAAATGGCAATTGCTCTTGAAGGGGGACATGTATCCTTCTTGCTGGAGTATCCTTTCACCATGCAGGCAGAAGCATTTGGCTGGTGAATAGAGCATCAGCTGCTGAATAATGTATCCTCTTCTTGTACAGTAATCTGTTACAGGATTGAAAAGCTCTTGCTAAAGGTGAGTCCAAGTATGAGAGAGAATAATTTAGTTGAAATGTTAAAGCAGCATGAAAAACCAGATTTTTTTTTTCATGTACAGTACTTTTTTCCATGTCCCTCATTACACCTGCTTTTATAGAAAAAAAATCATTTATACTCTGCATCAAAATTATACTAAAGGGCCATAAAAAAGGGGGCCATTTATTCAGTGTCAAGATTAATTCTTAACTTTGTGCTCACACGTTCATATTAGCTTAACAACACATCTATAATTCTTTTTTATGTAACCAGTGGTCATTTCTTAGATACAGAGCAGATTGTTCTGATTAACGCTCACCAAGGAAATCTTAGACTGTTATCAGAGTTGGATTAGTTGAGAAACATGACAGTGCCTAAGGACCTGTAACAAATTGCATCCAAGGAGCAGCTCAGATCTGAGGCAGACGGGCTGTGATTGATGTGTGTGCTGTGTGAGTGGCAAGCAAGAATGAGATAGAGCCATCATGACCTTCTTCTTCACCATGTTGAATTTGTATGAGGGGTTTTCTCCTCAGTGCAGGTTTTGTTAACCAGCCATTTTTAAGTGACCATTTGGTACTCTCACACAAATATATATATATATACAGTGGTGTGAAAAAGTGTTTGCCCCCCTCCTGATTTCTCATTTTTTTGTATGTTTGTCACACTTAAATCTTTCAAATCATCAAACAAATTTAAATATTAGACAAGATAACACAACTAAACACAAAATGCAGTTTTTTAAATTAAGGTGATTATCATTAAAGGAAAAAAAAAATCCAAACCTACATGGCCCTGTGTGAAAAAGTGATTGCCCCCTAAACCTAATAACTGGTTGGGCCACCCTTAGCAGCAACAACTGCAATCAAGCGTTTGTGATAACTGGTAATGAGTCTTTTACAGCGCTGTGAAGGGATTTTGACCCACTTATCTTTGCAGAATTGTTGTAATTCAGCCACATTGGACATTTTTCAAGTATGAACTGCCTTTTTAAGGTCATGCCACAGCATCTCAATCGGATTCAGGTCAGAACTTTGACTAGGCCACTCCAAAGTCTTCATTTTGTTTTTCTTAAGCCATTCAGATGTGGACTTGCTGGTGTGTTTTGGATCATTGTCCTGCTGCAGAACCTAAGTGTGCTTCAGCTTGAGGTCACGAACAGGTGGCCGGATATTCTCCTTCAGGATTTTTTGGTAGACAGCAGAATTCATGGTTCCATTTACCACAGCAAGTCTTCCAGATCCTGAAGCAGCCAAACAGCCCCAGACCATCATACTACCACTACAATATTTTACTGTTGGTATGATGTTCCTTTTCTGAAATGTTGTGCTACTTTTACACCAGATGTAATGGGACACACACCTTCTAAAAAGTTCAACTTTTGTCTCGTCAGTCCGCAGAGTATTTTCCCAAAAGTCTTGGGGATCATTAAGATGTTTTCTGGCAAAACTGAGACGAGCCTTTATGCCCTTTTTGCTCAGCAGTGGTTTTCGTCTTGGAACTCTGCCATGCGGGCCATTTTTGCCCAGTCTCTTTCTTACGGTGGAGTCATGAACACTGACCTTAACTGAGGCAAGTGAGGCCTGCAGTTCTTTGGATGTTGTTGTGGGGTCTTTTGTGACCTCTTGGATGAGTTGTCGCTGTGCTCTTGCGGTAATTTTGGTCAGCCGGCCACTTCTGGGAATGTTCACTACTGTTCCATGTTTTCACCATTTGTGGATAATGACTCTCACTGTGATTCACTGGAGTCCCAAAGCTTTAGAAATGGCTTTATAACCTTTTCCAGGCTAATAGATCTCAATTACTTTGTTTCTCATTTGTTCCTGAATTTCTTTGGATCACAGCATGATGTCTAGCTTTTGAGGATCTTTTGGTCTACTTCACTTCTTCTTCTCTCAGTTACCAGCGGCGGTCTTCACTTTATCAGGCAGGTACTATTCAAGTGATTTCTTCATTGAGAACAGGCGTGGCAGTAATCAGGCCTGGGTGTGGAAATTGAACTCAGCTTTCCAAAGATGTGATAAACCACAGTTAATTTATGTTTTAACGGGGTGGGGGTGGGGTGTCATTTTTTCACACAGGACTATGTAGGTTTGGATTTTTTTCCCCTTAATAATAAACAACTTCATTTAAAAACTGCATTTTGTGTTTACTTGTGTTTTCTTTGTCTAATATTTAAATTTGTTTGATGATCTGAAACATTTAAGTATGACAAACATTAAAAAAATTAGAAATTAGGAAGGGGGCAAACACTTTTTCACACCATTGTATATATATCTCCATCCATCTTCCACCGCTTATTCAAGGAAGCCCCCGCGACCTCCAAGGAGGTTGCGGGGGCTTCAGTCCAGACAGAGAGGCCCAAACTTCAACCTGATTCACATAGCACCATGATTCCCATGATCCCTCCTGGACGGGGTGAGCTCACCGGAGGATGGACCCGTGTCCCTCCCCTGGGTACACTGGGTCCTTGGTGTAACGTTTTTCATGGAGATTCACTGGACTGCTCTTAGTCTGGCTCTTCATCCAGGACCAGTTTGCCTTGGGAGACCCTACCAGGGACAAGTTGCCCCTGACAACATAGCTCCTGGGATCATTTGGGCAATCAAAGCCCTCCGGCACGATACCTATCAGCCGTTGTGGCTGCATTTTTTTTTTTTTTTTTTTTTTTTGCAAGAGATTTAAAAGTACCTATCTTCATTTGATGTTTAGGATTATAATTTTTGAAATTATAAATCACAATATTCAAATTTTCTAAGAGTAATGGGTATTATTTTCTGTATACTTAAATTACCTGAACAATTTGAGATCTTTAATCTGAATTTTAGATTGATAAATCTAGCCTGTTTTCTTCTTAAAGTGTACCAGACTGATGCACTGCCATGAAGCATCTTCCTCTGCTACATAAACATGCAGTCTTGCGTAGTACCCCCCAGGAAACGGCTCTGTTCCTTGATTGTTTGGTTTTCAAAACATTAGAATATACAGTCATGTGAAAAAATTTTGGACACCCCTTTAAATATTCACTTCTTTATTAAGAAATGGTCACATACCTATGTCTAACCTTGTTTTTGTTTTTTTTAGGCATTTTTTAAAATTTATTTTAGCCATTTTAAGTAGGAATGAATGTGGGGGTGTCCTAAAAAAGATGGGGGGTGTCCCAGTTTATTCCTCACTATTTGTTTAGAATTACATTTTACAGAAAATTTGAAAAAAGTCTTTAATTCATTTTTAATTGTTTAGTTGTATTACATGAATCTCCCAGTATTTTTAACATTGATATTAAATATCCATATGTCCAAATATGTAAAACAAACAAACAAACAAAAAAACAACAACACAGGCTTAAACAGGGTGTCCTAATTTTTTCACATGACTGTAGTAATGTTAAAAACCACTGGTCACTTTAGAACTCATGCAGATCCTATCAAGTATTATTTCCACACATAATTAAAAAAAACATGAAAATTTACTTTAATTATGCCATTATCAAAGTAATTTATTAATTTTGTGTGTGTTGACTAAGCAAGGATTACAAGTTTTGTAATGTCAGTTTAAAGGAACATAAAGCTATCTGGATTATTGGTTTATTGGAGCACACCCTAATGATTTCAAACCCTGAATAAAAAAAGGCAAATATCAGCAGTTTTTTTATAGCAATACTGAAGTTAACTCAAACAAAATGAGTAAATGCAACTAACTGGAATTGTGTCACCAATATTCAAAATGCCTCCAAGATGCAAATACACTCACAGCAACTGAATTACTTCTACAAGCGTGTATTTTTGAGTAAGGTTAAATTTGTAGAAAGGAGTCATTCCATTTTTTTTTTGAAGGATTGTTATATTTATTTGCTTCTTTATTAAGAAGTACTGTTAGGTTTTACAGTGTCTTGTTTTTATACAACAATTCCACAAACACAATTTACTAAGTGACAGCAATACAGGGCAAAATATTACGATTTTTGTTTGTTTAATCAGTTATTTGTTTGCTTAATTTTTAATACTGAATCTTTTGAATTAATGATTTTTATCCTTGGAAAAGGGGTTAAGACTAGATGGGTTTTGTACTTTATCCTATACCTTTTTTGAATGTTGGATAAGTAGTTTTTTTTAAATTGTTTATGTTTTGCATTTTATTATGATGTTCAAAATAAATAAATAAATAAATTTTGCTCCACCGATAAAAATGGTTTCGTTTGAATGGACCTAGTTAACTGTTGCTAAGAATCTCAATGAGCGTAATATAGAAAGGAATAGGTCTATTGTGGTGACACTAGACACAGCAGGTAGACATTCTTCTCACACCCAGAAGCAGGAAGAGGGCAAAACAATGGACTGAAGGGGGTAGCCCCCCAAGGAGTAACTAGACAGACAATGAAGGCAGGGGGGTGGATGTGTTGTCATGAATGTTGCAAGTGTTATGTTAATGTGTCACACATTCTCTTTGTACACACACAAGCATAATGCACTAGCACAGCTCTTTATGCATACCATTAAAGCTATATAAGCAGAATGCAGAGAGAGTTGAGTAACTCTCCTACCAGACACTCGGCCCCAGCGGGCAACGCTGGGGTCCACCGGCTGTATTTATGTTAGAGGGTCAATAAAGAACCTGTGTCGACCTACGCTCGGGCCTCGCCTCCACATCCTTCCCTTACACCCTCTACACCAGGGGTGTCCAACCATGTGCCATGGAGAGCCAAGACCCTGCAGGTTTTACCTCCAACCAGTGTCTTCAACAGCAGATTTCTGTGAACTTCTTCCCACTGATTGCTGATAAGTGAAAACACCTGCTGAAGAGACTGGGTAGAAGAGAAAACCTGCAGGGTCTTGGCTCTCCATGGCACATGGTTGGACACCCCTGCTCTACACTATTGTCATTTCACACACATGTAACCAAATTAAATATTGTCCAGTGCAGAAGTCATTATTTAAATACATACCACTCCACCTGCTAAGTACGTTTTGTGGGTCATGTTGAGTCACAGCAGTGGCTAGTTCAGGGGTGGGCAATCATGTGCCGCGGAGGGCCATTCCACTGCAGGTTTTCTGTTCCACCCTGTCTCTTCAGCAGGTGGCTTCACTGATTAGCAATCCTTGGAGCTGATGAGAGCAAACACCTGCTGAAGAGACTGGGTGGAACAGAAAAGCTGCAGTGGAATGGCCCTCACTGCCCACCCCTGGGCTAGTTTGTTGCTAGCTTGTTAGAGATTTAGCTTCTTCATGTAGATACCACGCATTTCACTTGCTTTTTTTTCTTTTTTTGCATTTTCAGATGAAACAAAGAGTCCATCACCACAAAGTTCTTACTGTTGGCTAATCTAGCTTGTCTATTTTGTTGTACAAAAGAAAAGTGAAATATCTAGGCAGATGTTCACAGGGGTGGGACTTCTGGGTCACAGATGTCTGGATTTTAAGGGCTGTCTGTTTTCAAACAGCACCTTATTGTGGGAATTAAGGCATCCAACACAGTATTACGATTCTCACATATTCTCACATACACCGTCCCTCGGCACTGGCTCCCCCCAGGGCTGTGTGCTAAGCACTCTACTGTACTCCATGTATACCTTTGACTGCATTACAACCCACCCAACTACCGTCATTGTGATGTACGCAGACGATACCACCTTGGTTGGGCTCATCACTGACCACGATGAGAAGGCATACAGGGCGGAGGTAGAGACCCTGCTGCTGTGGTGCCAAGCAAACAACCTGAAACTGTATGTCCAGAAAAACAAAGAACTCCTGCTGGACTTCAGAAAGTATAGGCAGGACCACACCCCCCTCCTCATAAATGGCGACCACATGGAAACCGTTTCCACCTTCAGGTTCCTGGGCATCCACCTCTCCTCTGACCTCTCCCGGTCAGTCAACACCAAGGCTCTGTTAAAAAAAGCCCAGCAGCGGCTGCAATTCCTCCGTGTCCTGAAGAAGAACAACCTGGACCAGATGCTGCTGCTGGCCTTCTACCTCTGCTCAGTGGAGAGCGTGCTCACCTACTGTCTGAGTGTGTGGTACGCTGGCTCCACGGCTGAGAACCGGAAAGCTGTGCAGAGGGTCATCAACACCGCCCAAAAAATCATTGGCGGCTCTCTGCCCTCCCTGGAGGACATCTCCAGATCCTCCTGTCTCAGAAAAATCAAGGCCATCACAGGAGACCCCTCACATCCTGCCCACCACCTGTTTGACCTGCTTCCCTCTGCACGATGGTTCAGATCAATCAGGTCCCACACCTCCAGACTGACAAACAGTTTCTTCTCCTGGGGCATCTGGACTGCAAATAGTCAGAGGCCCCTCCCTCCCTCAAAACTCTCACATGCTCAGAAATGAGGACCTTTTTATTTATCATAATAATCACACCTGTCTTTGCACTCTGCACTTTTATGTACAGTATATTGACCGATCTGTGAAACCACTACCATACCTGTGTATATTTCCATAATCCTGGGCTAATTTTTATTTCATTCGTGTGTTTAATCGTGTGTTCTGTAACCGTGTTTTATCTTATCCTTCTCTCATATGTAATTGCACAGTAGCCTGGTGGAGCACCCACAATTTTGTTGTACTGTACACCTGTACAATGACAATAAAGCCTATTCTTTTCTATTCTATTCTATTCTATTCTATATTATAAGAAACCACTGATATTAACTATAATTTAACTTTGATTATTAAAACAGCTGAAGCACAGTGATACATAATCAGTGAAACATCTGAGTGTGATTGTTGGGGAATATAGCAACTACTGGAATCCCTATTGTCCAATCAGATTACTTACATATATATATATATATATATATACATTTTTTTTTCTCCTTCCATGTCTCTCCTGGGAGGGTACTGGGGATACCAGTCATTTACTCATGTCATGAATACTAACTGGGAAACTTTAATTCCCATGAGTGAGAGTTACTTTTTGTCCTGCCATGGGCAGCCTGCCGGGCTGCTGGCAGCCCATCAGCAGCAACCTGACAGGTGATTGACATTAAAGAACTTAGGGATTCACAGGTATTTTTGGGCAATGATCAGATGTGTTGTTATGAAGCTTTTGACAGATATTTTTATGGTATTGCTATTGAATGAAAAGGTTCTATGGATTGTAATTTTGGCTTCGTGACAAGTAGCTGTTTTTCTCAGGGGCGCCAAACTGAGGGTATGCTAATTAAAATATTTTCAGATAAACAGATCTCCGAAATGAGTTTCCAGTGAATGGAAAAATACATTTTAGAGGGCAGAGTGTGATAAAGTGTCTCACCTTTACCTGTGATACCGGCAGATTTATATTATGTAAGTATAGTTAGACCTTTAGAAGAATGCTTGAAAAATAAATCAGGAGGAAACAAAGAATTTGCAAAATTATTGCACTATTTTGCAAAATAGTGCAATACCTATTTGGAATCATACAAACTCCCACTGACTGTTGAAGTTTATGGAGGAATGTATTGGGCAGGACTGTATGAGAGAAAAAGTTACTTTGTTTCTTCACTCTTAACTCAGCGTGGTTCTGTATGACTCTGCAGGCGCATGCTTTTGCATGTACTTGTTTGGACTGTAGGTGTGTATGCAAATGTGCCTCTCTTCAAATCTGCCCATATGTGTCTCTGTGGGTGAGCAGGCAAGCCTGTTTGGATCTGTTTTGTATGTGTCTGTGTTTAGAGCCTCACTCAGCCTGGTTGGTGGGGGGATTAATTGGTAAGTCTCTGCATGCATGAGTGCAATCTAATTTACTTCCATCAGTTGATACACAATAGTAAAAGCCTCTAAACAGGCAGTGATGAAATACATCTGAAGGTCTCGTTCCTGTTCATTGTCTGGACTGGTAAGAATAAGTACAACCGGGTACCTCTAGTCAAGCCAATAAAGCCAGAGGAAAAGCATTATGCTATCTGACTGGAATCTAACACTATTCTCATTTCATTTTAAATGTCAAGCCCAAAAGACAACATGGCCAAGTATTTGCTCCTCTACGCTCCAGATCCATATTATTTGCATAAATGGAGAATCAATTATTTCAGCCCTGATGGAGCTGATTATGCAGAGACAATAAAGGCAGAAGGAAGGAGTCATAATTACAAGATGACCTATGTCGCCTTTTCAGCCATCACCAGTGTACCAGCTCCATGTTGGTATTTCATGGGTGAATCAGTAATTACCTGATAAGATTTTCAGGAACAATGGGAAAAGTTTGACCTATTTTGTACATGCCTTTGAACACAGGACTTTCCCGTTGCACCATGCATGAACAAACTCCGCAACTGCGGCAACCGTGCCCCGACTTCCCACTCACATGCCCTCTCTTAACACACAAACAATGCATGGACTGCAGTAATGTTGACTCTTCAATTTACATTCGATGTCAAACTTCGGTGGTGTGCCAGACTCTCGGAGGCACTGCCCATTTGACGATAATATCCACTGTAGCTCTCTGTGGGCTGAGGAATACAATTCACATGGTTTCATCTCCTGAGGCAGCGGTGCTGTGATATGCCAGCCACTTAGAAGCACAGCCCACAGCCAGCCCATGCACAGAAGTGGGGCTTACCACTTCCATGTCATGCCTGTCAGAGTGGGAGAGGAGCTAAAAGGGAAGCAGATGGAGTGAGCAAAGGAAACACACGGAAGAAAAAAAAAATAAAACAGGGAGGGGTGGTGGCTCCAAGTTTTATCTCCATGGGTCGCTGCTGAATAAAAACCCTCACCTCACAAAATCATCAGCTGAATGTCAGGGGAAATGCCAAAGAGGTAATATTAAAGAGTCACAAATGACTCCAGCTAAATGAGGATTCTGCCCACATCTTTTACACCAATCAGCACCAGAAGCACTTGCTGAGCCATTAACACTTTTATTGAAAACAGACCCTTCCCCCATTTGTGATTCTAATGGACCGCCAAGCATTTCAAGCAGATTTGTGCTCATTCCCCCATGGTAAGAGCCCACTGGAGTCATGGTGAGAAAAACAAGGGTTAGCCCACTGAATAACTACCGGGTCGTATTATAGCAAATGTGCAGCAAGATGCTATGAATTACTTACAAAGCAAAAACTTTAAAGGCTGTCTTATTTCTTCCCTTCTAATAATGTTGGCTATATTAGCATGAAAGATGTGTGGTGGTGGTAACAGTCCAGTCCAAACCGGAAACGGTGTGAGATCAGACACCACTTCGTCATTTCTGCACCGCCGTCCCACGGCTTGCTTTGAAGTGCCTCACTGCAAAGAATAATGAGGATACAAGGTCATTTGGGATGACTTGGGTCCCAGCCCACACACACGCACGCACACACGCGCGCACGCACACGGGCAAGCCCCACATCAAGAGAATCGTATCTGAAATCACTAAAGAAGATGTAGAGAAATGTTTAGAGTGGGAAGGAGGGGATAAAAAGTCTTAGTAAATCAGTCAGAACTGTGCTTTAAGCATTTGATGTTTCTTGGATACAGCAACTGTGAGTAGGCAGATTCAAGTGAAACGTACCAAATTATTCTGGGTATTCAAAGCAGTTGTAGACTACTTGAAAACACGATCATCCGACCGCTTGACCCCTATTCATCGCTTTTAAATGAAAATGTCAGACTCTCTAGTTTGAATTTAGTTGAGTTTAGATGGAGTGAAGTTGCTACAAAACAAGCTCCTACACAGTATCTTATCCTTTTATAATAAAACCATGAAAGGTTATTTAAAACTTAGATGGTGGGCTTGTTTTCTTGATGGACATAAGAACAAATCTGAACTAATGGTTTACTGTTCAGCTATTGGAAAATAACAATTCGACCACTGCACCTCCAACCACAAATACCTTGTAAATCATAATACACTGCAGCCACCTTCTTAGACAGCTGGCCGCAATTGTCTTTGGCAGATGTCAAGGCATCTTGGCAAAGGATCATAAATCTGGGACAGTTGGAGTCGACACAGCAGGCAAGACAGTTTCTAAATACATGCCACCACAAGAGGACACTGTTGACATATTGTCCCAAGGGCTTGTTTATTAATATTGATGTCCCCACCTTTTTTATAATTCAAAACTACTTTAGTTTAACATAACACGTTTCAGATGAAAAGGTAAGTGGGAATATGTTTTCATCATCATTGGTAAATTGGGTTATTAAATAGCTGAGAGGCCTCTTATTTCATACTCTGTCTGAGGCAGGGTGTGTGCATGGAATATAGTTGGGGGGGTGGGCGCTATATGCCTGGCTATTTCACTCTCTAATAACCTCTGTTGAAATGAGAGTTTTGGGGATTGAGATAGCAAATGATTATCATTCTGCGTTATTGTGATAAGCATGCAGAGAAAACTACATAGAGAGACACAGGGCATAGCCAATTATGAATATGAAAACCTATTCATTGAGCAAGCGCCATTCTTTTCAGACTGTAACAGCCTGACACAATAGATATCCTCTGCTGATTCCTAAATGACTTCCTGTCATGTTGATACAGATACAGGTTTTGCTGAAGTCGTTGGGAGAGGTAAATTGTAAATATGGATGCCTGATCATTGAGCAAATTCTAATAGTGCATTGTTTTCTTGGTCCCCAAAACATACAGTCATATTCACACACGTTCACGACTCATGCATGTCCATGAGAGTCTGTGATTATCAATGAGGATGGACACCTATACAGCCTGAAAATAAAAACTGCACAGCTGAAAGTTTTCTCTCCATATTCTAGTCAAGCACACGTCAGTGTGGTGTATTCTATATATCATTATGAAAATAATAAGGAATTCAACTTTATTTCCAGTATGTTCACAGATAGGCTATTATGCTGATATAAAAGTAGCTTTAGCAAGTGGATATGACTGTGGGGGTTTAACAGTGTGGTCACTCAAACGCTGTGTCCCTGTAGTCCCATTACTGCACTTATGTAGATGCGTACATGGGTTTATTAGATATTATTGGATGAGGTGACGTATTAGTGTGAACCATTTTCTCCCCTTATTTCTCACTCGTGTAAAGCTTTGTCCGGGGGCTTTTGATTGTGAAGTCTTGAACATTGCACACAGCCAGATTATAGCTGTATGGACTTTGATGTACGTATACTGTTTTTCTGGTAACTATTCAAATGTTTCATATTTCAGCAGTTTTGGGAAAATGTAAATCATGCACATGCATGTCTCTCAAAATAGCATTTTCACTGTGTTGATCAAAAAGTATAGAGAAGGTCAGAAGGAGTTGCACTGTGTCTTTGTGGATCTGGAGGAAGCATATGATAGGGTGCCAAGAAAGGAAGTGTGGTACTGTATGAGGAAGTGAGGGGTAGCAGAGAAGTATGTCAGGGTGGTGCAGGACAGGTATGATGACAGTGAGATGGTGGTGAGGTGTGCTGTAGGAGTAACAGATGGATTCAACATGGGGGTGGTATTACAGTGCATCTAGAAAGTATTCACAGCAATACACTGTTTCCACATTTTACGTTACAGCCTTATTCCAAAATGGATCAAATTCTCTTTTTCCCCTCAAAATTCTACACACAATACCCCATAATGACAACATGAAAAAAGTTTTTGGGAGTTTTTTGCAAATTTATTAAAAATAAAAAAAACTAAGAAATCACATACGAAGTATTCACAGCTTTTGCCATGAAACTCAAAGTTGAGCTCACGTGCATCCTGTTTGGACTGATCATTCTTGAAATGTTTCTACAGCTTAATTGGCGTTCACCTGTGGTAAACTCGGTTGATTGGACATGATTTGGAATGGCACACACCTGTCTATATAAGGTCCCACAGTTGACAGTGCATGTCAGAGCACAAACTAAGTATTAAGTCAAAGGAATTGTCTGTAGATCTCCAAGACAGGATTGTCTCGAGGCGCAAATCTGGGGGAAAAGTACAGAAAAATTTCTGCTGCTTTGAAGGTCCCAATGAACACACCGGCCTCCATCATCCATAAATGGAAGAATTTCGGAACCACCAGGACTCTTACTAGAGCTGGCCAGCTGTCTAAATTGAGCGATCAGGGAAGAAGGGCCTTAGTCAGGGAGGTGACCAAGAACCTGATGATCACTCTGTCAGAGCTCCAGCATTCCTCAGTGGAGAGAGGAGAACCTTCCAGAAGGACAACCATCTCTGCAGCAATCCACCAATCAGGCCTGTATGGTAGAGTGGCCAGACGGAAGCCACTCCTTAGTAAAAGGCAAATGACAGCCCACCTGGAGTTTGCCAAAAGGCACCTGAAGGACTCTCAGTCCATGAGAAACAAAATTCTCTGGTCTGATGAGACAAAGATTGAACTCTCTGGCGTGAATGCCAGGCATCACGTTTGGAGGAAACCAAGCACCGCTCATCACCAGGCCAATACCATCCCTACAGTGAAGCATGGTGGTGGTAGCAACATGCTGTAGGGATGTTTTTCAGCAGCAAGAACTGGGAGACTAGTCAGGATAGAGGGAAAGATGAATGCAGCAATGTACAGAGACATCCTGGATGAAAACCTGCTCCAGAGTGCTTTTGACCTCAGACTGGGGCAACAGTTCATTTTTCAGCAGGACAACTCTGCGAATGTCCTTGAGTGGCCCAGCCAGAGCCCAGACTTGAATCAAAGCTTGTGGCATCATATTCAAAAAGACTAGAGGCTGTAATTGCTGCAAAGGTGCATCAACAAAGTATGACAGTATAACAGCAGACAACCAAATGACAGAAACACACACAGCAAAATAGACAAAGGGATTACCCATGGAAAGTAAAACTGCTAAAAACTTACATACATCATAGATGAACAGATGGTGACCCGTATAGATACATGAATCATACCCGCTGTACAATGCAGGACTATCAGGTGCAGAGTGAAATGTGAGGTACCAATTAGACTGTAATGTACAGTATGGTAGCATAGTTATGACCACAGTACAACAAAAGAATGAGTTATTGTACAGTGAATAGCCAGTGAATAGCCATTTGGCAGTGAAGCTGTAGCAGTCTGCTGGACAAAGTGCTTCGCTGTCTGGCCAGTGTGTGGTGGAGGGGGTGATCAGGATTGTCCATGATGGATCGCAGTTTATTTAGTGTCCTCTTCTCCACCACAGTCTCAAAGGTCTCCGGCCTGAGACCAATTACAGAGCCAGCCCTCTTGATAATCTTGATAAGTCTGTTGGTGTCTCTGGCTCTGATACTGCTAACCCAACAGAGAGCAGCAAACAGATGATGCTGGCGACAACGGCCTGGTAGAAAAGCTCCAGAATCTTGTTGCACATGCTGAAGAATCTCAGCTTCCTCAGGAAGTAGAGTCTGCTCATCCCCTTCTTGTGCGCAGCATCAATGTTGGATCTCTAGTCTAGTCCGTTGCTGATCAGGACACCCAGGTATTTGTAGTCCTCCACTACCTCCACATTCTCCCCCCAATCTGCAATGACTGTGAAGGTGACCTCTTCTTCCTGAAGTCAATCACCATCTCTCTGGTCTTGCTGACATTCACCCTCAAGTGATTCTGCTCTGTCCATTCCACAAATCTGTCTACCAGTGCAGTGTACTCCCCCTCCTCCCCCCCCTTATACACCCAACAATAGCTGAGTCATCAGAGAATTTCTGCAGGTGGCATGACTTGGTGTTGTGCTGAAAGTCAGTGGTGTATAAGGTGAACAGAAAAGGAGAGAGCACAGTCCCCTGTGGAGCTCCCGTATCACTAACCACCACGTCAGACAAGACACTGCGCAGCCGGACAAACTGTGGCCTGCCTGTCAGATAGTCAGTAATCCAGAAGATCACAGAGCTGTCGACCCCCATCACCCGTAACTTCTCACCCAGCAGCAGCAGCTGGATTCAATTCAATTCAATTCAATTCAACTTTATTTATATAGCGCCATTTCACAACAACAGTCATCTCATAGCACTTTCAACTGTAGGGGAAACCCCCACAATTGCAGAAAGACCCCAGCATTCAGGTGACCCCTGTGAGCAAGTGCTTGGTGACGGTGGAGAGGGAAAACTCCCTTTTAACAGGAAGAAACCTCCAGCAGAACCAGGCTCAGGGAGGGGCAGTCATCTGCTGCGACTGGCTGGGGGGTGAGGGGATAGATAAGATGAAAAGAACAGACATGTAGAGAGCAAACAGCACGATGGGGACTCAATCTATGGGAGAGAACAAACAGATGTTAATGACCAGCAAAAAAAAAAAAAAAAAATTTCATTGAGAGTGAAGAAAGGAGTGAAGCCCAGTGCAATTATTGGAGGTCCTCCGGCTGTCTAAACCTAATAGCAGCATAACTAAGGGAGGCTTCAGAAACACATGATCCCTCCCTAATTTTTCCGGTTCCGGTTCCGCCGGACCGGTGGCGCCACACGAGTAGGCTGCCCGTTGCAACAGCCTTTTTTTTAATCTTCCTTCTTCTTTCTACACCTTTCACTCTGTATATATATCACGGACGCACGGATCGCCCCGGGGGTCTCCCGGGTCGGCGGACGGAGCCACGGTTTGCAGCGGGAGACGTTACAGCGGGGAGGAGCGAGTGCTAGCTTGCACTTGGCCGCCGCCCGGTGCTAATGGGAAACTCGACATACCGGGAGCTGTAGCGAAAACGACGCGGGTGCCGGGCTGGAGTGGGTGGCGTGCAAGAAATATAAGACAGAATAATAAAGAGCGATGGCAAGAACCAAGCAGACCGCCCGTAAAATCTACTGGAGGAAGAAGCCCCCCAGGAGACAGCTAGCCACCAGGGCTGCTCGGAGAGGTGCTCCGGCCACCGGCAGAGTGAAGAGGCCTCGCCGTCACAGGCCCGTGGCTCTGAGAGAGATCCGTCGCTACCAGAAATCCACGGAGCTGCTCATCCGTAAGCTGCCCGTCCAGCGCCTGGTGAGGGAGATCGCTCAGGACTTCAAGACCGTCCTGCGTTTCCTGAGCTTCGCCGTCATGGCTCTGCAGGAGACCAGCGAGGCCCACCTGGTGGTCTCTTCTTCGCTAAGGGGGTCACCATCATGCCCAAAGACTTCCAGCTGGCCCGCCGCATCCGCGGAGAGAGAGCTTAGACTTTCTGCTGCACATTCACCAACCAACCATAATGCTCTGCACTGTGTGTCTATATATATACATTTATAGTAATATGGACATATGTTTACTAGATGTTGTTTTTTCTTGCCTTCTGATTGTTGCTCTGAGTGTTGCTATCCCTGTGCTGTTGCAATCCTGGAATTTCCCCATTGTGGGACTAATAAAGGCTTATCTTATCTTATCTTATCTTATCTTAATTATAGGCTATATCAAAAAGGAAGGTTTTAACCCTATTCTTAAAAACAGAGATTGAGTCTGACTCCCGAATCCAGATTGGCAGCTGGTTCCACAAGCGAGGCGCTTGATAACAGAAGGCTCTGCCCCCCAATGTACTTTTGGAGATTCTAGGTATTACAAGTAATCCAGCATTTTGGGAGTGTAGTGCTCTGTTAGGATAATAGGGTGATATCAGATCTTTTAAATAAAAAGGGGCCTAATTGTTTAGAGCTTTGAAAGTGAGAAGAAGGATTTTAAACTTAATTCTAAACTCTATGGGAAACCAGTGAAGGGAGGCCAGAACCGGAGAGATATGATCTCTCTTTCTAGTACCTGTTAAAACTCTTGCTGCAGCATTTTGGATCAACTGAAGACTTTTTAGAGAAGTTTTAGGACAACCTGATAATAAAGAGTTACAATAATCTAATCTAGAGCTAACAAAAGCGTGGATCAGTTTTTCAGCATCACTCTGAGACAAGATGCTCCTAATCTTGGCAATATTAAGCAAATGATAGAAGGCAGTCTTAGAAACGAATTTAATATATGAATTGAAAAACAGATCTTGATCAAAAATAACTCCAAGGTTCCTCACAGAGCTATTAAGAGAAAGAGTAACCGCATCCAAACTAAAAGTTTGATTTGGAAGGGTATTTCTAAGGTTTTTTGGACCAACAAGAATGACTTCAGTCTTATCTGAATTTAATAGCAGGAAATTACAAGTCATCCAAGCTTTGATTTCCTTAAGACAGGCTTCTAACTTGGCTAATTGATTACTATCATCTGGCTTCAGTGACAGGTATAATTGTGTGTCATCTGCATAACAATGAAAATGTATACAGCGCTTTCTAATAACATTGCCTAACAGAAGCATATATAAACTAAAAAGAGTATGGCCTAGCACAGATCCCTGTGGAACTCCATGACTGAGCTTTGAGTTGAAAGAAAACTCATTATTGACATGAACAAACTGGAACCTATCAGATAAATAAGATCTAAACCACTGCAATGAAGTTCCATTAAGTCCAACATAGTGTTCTAATCTATCAAATAGAATATTATGATCGATAGTATCAAAGGCTGCACTAAGATCTAAAACGACAAGTACAGAAACAAGTCCATTATCAGATGCGATAAGGTAATTAGTGACCTTCACTAAGGCTGTTTCAGTACTATGATGGATCCCAAAACCCAGATTGAAACTCTTCGAATAAACCATTTCCCTGCAAGTGGTCAAATAATTGCGTAGCACCAACTCTTTCTAAGATTTTTGAAATGAAAGGGAGATTAGAGATTTGTCTATAGTTAGTTAAAACTCCTGGATCCAGCGTTGGCTTTTTGAGTAAGGGTTTAATTACAGCAGTTTTAAAAGCCTGCGGTACATGGCCTAAAGTTAATGAAGAATTGATTATTTGAAGAATAAAGCTACCAATAAATGGGAAGACTTCTTTAAATAACCTGGTAGGAATAGCGTCTAAAAGACAAGTTGTAGGCTTGGATGAGGAAACTATTTTGTCTAACTCTAAAAGGTCAGTTGGAGTAAACTGATCCAAACAGATGTCAGTTGAAGAAGTTGTAGTAGTTACTGTATTTAAGTTAACGGTGAGAAGAATCTGACTGATTTTATCTCTGATAGATGAAATTTTATTATTGAAAAAGTTCATAAAGTCCTGACTAGTAAACTCTAAGGGAATGCTAGGATTGACAGAGTCCTGAGTCTTTGTCAGCCTGGCTATAGTGCTGAAAAGAAACTTGGGATTATTCTTGTTCTCTTCTATTAATGCAGAATAATAACTTGTTCTAGCTTTTCTCAGAGATTTTTTTTATAAATTAAAAGATGATTTTTCCAAGCTATGTAGATTTCATCTAAATTAGTGGAGCGCCATTTTCTTTCTAGTTGATGAGTCTTCTGTTTTAAGCTATGAGTTTCTGTGTTGAACCAAGGAATTAGAAATCTCTGATTAGACTTTTTCTTTTTTAACGGGGCCACCATGTCTAGAGTCTGATGCAGAGAAGCTGTAACACTATCCACCATGCTATCAATTACAGAAGGAGCAAGCTGTCTATAGCTTATTTCTGTTGTGTTGACACATGGCATAGAGGAAACAATCTGCATAAATTTGGTAACAACATCATCTGAGAGGCATCTACTTTAGTAATATTTTTCCTTAGGATCCAAATTGTCAGAAACAGTAAAATCAAAGGTTAACAGACAATGGTCTGACAGTACAGGGTTATGAGGAGACACTACCAGATTTTCTATTTCTATGCCATATATCAGAACAAGGTCCAACATATGGTGGAGATAATTGGTAGAATTTCCTACTTTCTGAGAAAACCCCATCGAGTCTAATATTGAATTAAATGCCATATTAAGGCAATCACTATCTACATCTCCATGTATATTAAAGTCCCCTACTATAATTATTCTATCTGATTTCAGCACTAAATCAGCTAAGAATTCGGCAAATTCCGATAAAAACTCTGAGTAGGTTGATGGAGGAAGATAAACTATCGCAAATAAAATTGGGTTTAGCCTAAAATTGCTAAAATGCCCAATACTGAGGACCAGTCCCTCAAAGGAATTATAACGTGTTTTTTGCTTTACATTAACTAGCAATTTGGAATGGTAAATTGTTGCTACTCCTCCTCTACGACCAGAACTTCTGGGATTTTGACAGTTTAAATAACCAGAAGGAGTTGATTCATTCAAACCAACATAATCCTCTTGCCCTAACCAAGTCTCTATAAGGGATATTAAATCAATCTGATGATCAATTAACAGATCATGGACTAACAGAGACTTGGGAGTTAGAGACCTAATATTTAACAAACCACATTTAATTTTTAAATTATGAGGAGGAACAGAAGCCAAATCATTCAATTTAGAGGCTTCATGTTTAATTTGAGTTTTACCAACTTTTTGTTTAGTCACTTTGGGATGCTTGTACATTATATTTTTATTTACTTTGGAAGGAGCAGACAATGATTCTCTGATGGGGAAGACAGGGGCTAAGTTGAGGGGTAGCGGATGAAGAGGAGCTGCAGAGAGGCGTGTAAGACTGCGATGGTGTTAAAGGCACTGGAGAAATCAAAGAATGTGATTCTCACAGTGTCTTCTCCACCATCCAGGTGCAGATGGGCTTGTTACAGCAGGTAGATGACAGCGTCTTCAACTCCTAAATGGGGCTGATATGCAAACTGCAGAGTGTCCAGCCACGTCTTCACCTGCTGCCTCAGGTGGGCTAAGACCAGCAGGTGTAACGGTGAAGATGGAAGGAGTAGAGGTAGTGAAGGTAGATGAGTTTTAATACCAGGGGTCAACTGTCCAAAACAATGGACAGTGCACAAGAGAGGTGACGTGCAGGCAGGGAGGAGGGGGTGGGCATAAATGTCAGGGGTGATTTGTGACAGAAGGATAGCAGCTAGAGTTAAAGAGACGGTAGTGAGACCTGCTATGTTGTATGGTTTTGAAATTGGGGGGAACTGACAAAAAGGCAGGAGGTGTACTGTAGCTGGAAGTGGCAGAGTTGAGGATACTAAGATTCTTACTGGGAGTGACAAGGAAGGACAGGATTAGAAAGGAGTATATCACAGGGACCATTCAGGATGAGAGGTTTGGAGACAAAGTAAGAGAGACAAGGCTGGGATGGTTTGGACATGTGCAGAAGAAGGATAGTGGATATATTGGACAATGGATGTTGAAGATGGAGCTGCTGGAGAAGCTTCATGAATGTAGTGAAGGAGAGCATGGAGAGGGTTGGTGTGACAGAGGAAGATGACAGGGATAGGGTGAGATGGAGGCATAGGATCCGCTGTGGGGACCCCTAAAGGGAGGAAAGAAGAAGAATGATCCTAACCTCTGTAGGTTAAATGTTGACACCACAATGCTGAAAACACATACAGTGGTGTGAAAAAGTGTTTGCCCCCTTCCTGATTTCTCATTTTTTTGTATGTTTGTCACACTTAAATGTTTCAGATCATCAAACAAATTTAAGCATTAGGCAAAGATAACACAAGTAAACACAAAATGCAGTTTTTAAATGAAGGTGTTTATTATTGAGGGAAAAAAAAATCCAAACCTACATACAACCTATGTGAAAAAGGGATCCCCCCCCACCCCCCGTAAAAACATAAATTAACTGTGGTTTATCACATCTTTGGAAAGCTGAGTTCCATTTCTCTAGCCAAACCCAGGCCTGATTACTGTCACAGCTCTTCTCAATCAAGAAATCACTTAAATAAGACCTGCCTGACAAAATGAAGTAGACCAAAAGATCCTCAAAAGCTAGACATCATGCTGCGATCCAAAGAAATTCAGGAACAAATGAGAAACAAAGTAACTGAGATCTAGCAGTCTGAAAAAAGTTATAAAGCCATTTCTAAAGCTTTGGGACTCCAGCGAACCACAGTGAGAGCCATTATTTACAAATGATGAAAACATGGAACAGTGGTGAACCTTTCCAGGAGTGGCTGGCCGACCAAAATTATCCCAAGAGCACAGCGAGAGGTCACAAAAGACCGCACAACAAGATCCAACGAACTGTAGGTCTCACTTGCTTCAGTTAAGGTCAGTGTTCATGACTCCACCATAAGAAATAGACTGGGCAAAAATGGCCCGCATGGCAGAGTTCCAAGATGAAAACCACTGCTGAGCAAAAAGGACATAAAGGCTCGTCTCAGTTTTGCCAAAAAACTTCTTGATGATCCCCAAGACTTTTGGGAAAATACTCTGTGGACTGACGAGACAAAAGTTGAACTTTTTGGAAGGTATGTGTCCCCTTACATCCGGCATAAAAGTAACACAGCATTTCAAAAAAGGATCATCATACCAACAGTAAAATATGGTAGTGGTAGTGTGATGGTCTGGGGCTGTTTTGCTGCTTCAGGACCTGGAATACTTGCTGTGGTAAATGGAAGCATGAATTCTGCTGTCTACCAACAAATCCTGAAGGAGAATGTCCAGCCATCTGTTTGTGACCTCAAGCTGAAGTGCACTGGGTTGTGCAGCAGGACAATGATCCAAAACACACCAGCAAGTCCACCTCTGAATGGCTTAAGAAAAACAAAATGAAGACTTTGGAGTGGCATAGTCAAAGTCCTGACCTGAATCCGATTGAGATGCTGTGGCATGACCTTAAAAAGGCAGTTCATGCTCGAAAACCCTCCAGTGTGGCTGAATTACAACAATTCTGCAAAGATCAGTGGGCCAAAATTCCTCCACAGTGCTGTAAAAGACTCATTGCCAGTTATCGTAAACGCTTGATTGCAGTTGTTGCAGTTAAGGGTGGCCCAACCAGTTATTAGGTTTAGGGGGCAATCACTTTTTCATACAGGGCCATGTAGGAATGAATTTTTTCCCCCTTAATAATAAACACCTTCATTTAAAAACTGCATTTTGTGTTTAGTTGTGTTATCTTTGTCTAATTTTTAAATTTGTTTGATAATCTGAAACATTTATGTGTAACAAACATACAAAAAAAATGAGAATCAGGAAGGGGGCAAACATTTTTTCACACCACTGCATATGCTGCTTTCTGACAAGAAGAAACAATTCGATATCTGTTACGCCTCAGCTTAAAGGGAGCAACATAAAGGAGTCAAACCCCATGGTATAAAAAAAAAGTTTATTAGACATCACAAAGTAGAAATGATGAACAGGAATAGTACTGTGATGGCTGTCATGACAGGTGGGGAAGAGAGGTGTGTGGCTTCATGATCTGTACCTGGAATGAGATTGGCACCTACAGCATAAAGACAAACCTTTTTTAAAAATTATGCATTTGTGTATTGAAGATGTGACCAAGTATTTAATGAGAATCAGCAAATTATTCATAACCATATTTATTCAATTCAAAGGCTTCGGGAGTCAACCCTGAGGAAAAATCCGGAGTCGGAGCCCCTAAGGCAGTTCTATGTTGTGCTCAACATTGTTCTGGCAGCTCCTGCAACGGCGCTGGTGCCAAACTGTAGCAGCCCTGCTGTTCCTTTGGATTCATCAGTGACGTGGAGAGGGGGGACATGCTGCATGGGCAACATCTTGTCCTCCATATCTTCCTGCCCAGGCTTGAATCCTACCAACGCCCAACGCTGGAAGGTAGAACACCGGATCACCTACGCCTTTGGCGTAGACAAAACACGGGGAATGACAGTTACCGGTTATAAGCCACTGCTCAATTGGCGTAGAGCGTGGCGCCAGGGGTTGTTCCCGACGGTGGGAGGGATCATCAGATCTCACTGGACAGCTACTGCCCGCCTCAAGCTGGGCAGCCCCCAGCCAATAAGGTGTTGTCCCGCCACAGCTTGCTTTCCTCATTGGGTGCATGGGGATAAGGAGAAATCCAAACAGCAGGCTGAGAACCTTCGCACCAGGCAAGACAATAAAACAAAAGAGACCAACTCTAAAACTGGGAACTTGGAACGTCCGCACTATGATGACAGGACTCGCTGCTAACCTCAAGGACATCAACGACACCAGGAAGACTGCCATCATCAATAATGAGCTGAAGAGACTGGGAGTGGATATCGCCACTCTCCAGGAAACACGGTTAGCTGATGCAGGCACACTGAGAGAGAAGGACTACACGTTCTACTGGCAGGGAAAGGGCAGTGACGAACACAGGGAACACGGAGTGGGCTTCGCAGTGAAGAACACTTTGCTGAAGATGGTGGAACCGGGCAGCACTGGCTCTGCACGACTCCTCACCCTCCGCCTGAACACCACTGAAGGCCCAGTCACCCTCGTCAGTGTGTATGCCCCAACACAGACAGCCACACCAGAGGCAAAAGACGAGTTCTACGAGAATCTCGCAACAACTGTCAGGATCATCCCCAACTCTGAACAACTCATTCTCCTTGGAGACTTCAATGCCAGAGTGGGTGCTGACCACGACTCCTGGCCCTCCTGTCTTGGACCTTTTGGCGTGGGCAGAATGAACGACAACGGACAGCGGCTGCTCGAGTTCTGCACATATCATGATCTGTGCATCACAAACTCGTTCTTCAAGACCAAGCCCCAACACAAGGTTTCCTGGCAACATCCGCGCTCAAAGCACTGGCACCAGCTAGACTTGATCCTGACCAGGCGCACCTCACTGAAGAACGTGCTAATCACCCGTTCATTCCAGAGTGCAGATTGCGACACAGACCATTCATTGGTGTGTTGCAAGGTCAAGCTGCAGCTGAAGAAATTCCATCGTGCTAGACAACCTGGAAAGGCACGGATTGACACCAGCAAGATGGCCCAACCAGAACTTGTTGAGCAGTTTGCCTCCACCTTTGAGAAGGAACTTGGTGTACCACAAGGAGGAGAATCTGCAAAGCAGAAGTGGGAAGAGCTACGAAACACCATCCACCGCACAGCCTTGGCTACCTTTGGGAGGAAGACCTCGAAGTCACAGGACTGGTTTGATGCCAAGTTGACCGAGATGACCCCCGTCATTGAAGCCAAGCGCTCAGCACTTGCTGAGTACAAGAAGTACCCAAACGAGAAGAATCTCCAGATTCTCAGGGCTGCGAGACGCAAAGTTCAGCAGACTGCTCGGCGCTGTGCCAACGAGTACTGGACTCAGCTCAGCCAAGACATTCAAACCGCTGCCATAACAGGGAACATCCGTGGTATGTACGATGGCATCAAGAAAGCACTTGGTCCAGCTCAGAGCAAGACGGCCCCCTTCAAATCTTCCACTGGGGAGATGATCACAGAGAAGAACAAGCAGATGGAGAGATGGGTGGAACACTACTCCGACCTCTACTCTAGACAGAACACCGTGACACCGTCAGCCCTTGATGCCATCGACTGCCTGCCATCCATGGACGAACTTGACGCCGAGCCAACCATCGACGAACTCAGTAAGGCCATTGATAGCTTGGCCGCTGGCAAGGCACCCGGCAACGACGGCATACCCCCTGACCTGATCAAGCACTGCAAGACCGCCCTACTGCTGCCATTGCATGACGTTCTCTGCCAGTGCTGGAAGGAAGGTGCCATACCACAGGACATGAGGGACGCCAAGATCATCACCCTCTACAAAAACAAAGGGGAGAGAAGCGACTGCAACAACTACAGGGGCATTTCCCTCCTCAGCGTTGTTGGCAAAGTCTACGCACGAGTTGTTCTCGTTCGTCTACAGAAGCTTGCCAAACGTGTCTACCCCGAGTCTCAGTGTGGCTTCCGTGCTGAGCGATCGACGGTAGACATGATATTCTCCATCCGCCAACTCCAGGAGAAATGCAGAGAACAGAACATGCCTCTGTACGTCGCCTTCATCGACCTCACCAAAGCGTTCGATCTGGTCAGCAGAGAGGGCCTTTTCAAGATCCTGCCAAAGATAGGATGCCCACCAAAGTTGCAAAGCCTCATCGAATCGTTTCACACCAACATGCAGGGGATAGTGCAGCACGATGGCAACGTCTCAGAGCCATTCAACATACGCAGCGGAGTGAAACAGGGCTGTGTACTTGCGCCAACCCTCTTTGGGATTTTCTTTGCTATGCTCCTGAGGCATGCCTTCAGCACAGCAACAGAGAGAATCTACCTGCACACAAGATCTGACGGCAGGCTTTTCAACCTCGCCCGCCTGAAAGCCAGAACCAAAGTACGCGAGGCTCTAATCAGAGACATGCTGTTCGCAGACGACGCTGCAGTTGCAACCCACACACAGCAGGAGCTTCAGACCCTGATGGACCGCTTCTCCCAGGCATGCAAGGACTTCGAGCTTACCATCAGCCTGAAGAAGACTAACGTCTTGGCGCAAGGCACGGAAGCACCACCAACCATCACCATTGATGACTACAAGCTGGAGGTCGTGAATCAGTTCACGTACCTGGGGTCCACGATCAGCAACAACCTCTCCCTTGATACAGAGATCAACAAGAGGATTGGAAAATCAGCCTTCACACTCGCTCGCCTCACCACACGAGTGTGGGAGAATCCCAAACTCTCTGTCAAGACGAAGATGGCAGTGTACAACGCCTGTGTCATCAGCACACTGCTCTATGGGAGTGAGACGTGGACAACATACGCCCGGCAGGAAAAGAGACTGAACTCCTTCCACTTGCGCTGCATTCGCCACATCCTGGACATATCCTGGCAGGACAAAGTGCCCAACACAGAAGTTCTGTCCCGCGCCGGCCTTCCCTCCATGTTCACTCTACTCAGGCAGCGCAGGCTCCGCTGGCTAGGCCACGTTCACCGTATGGAGGATGGCAGAATCCCCAAAGACGTCCTCTATGGAGAACTGGCAACTGGCAGGAGAGACGTTGGCCGCCCACAGCTGCGCTTTAGAGACATCTGCAAGAGAGACATGAAGGCCCTGGATATCAACACAGAGCGCTGGGAGGACCTTGCAACGGACCGCTCCAAATGGAGAGGCACCCTGACCAGACAGCTCAAGGCGGGTGAAGAGAGACTGACTGCTGCAGCAGATGAAAAAAGGACCCGCAGGAAGAACCGCCACAGACCCAGCAGCACGGAGACCACCCACAAGTGTGACCTGTGTGACAGGGACTGTCATTCGCGCATCGGCCTGTTCAGCCACAGGCGGTGCTGTTCCAGCAGAGTAGACGTTTAGGATTCTCTTCCATGGTCATCATAGACCAACGGAGGCCGACGAATTTATTCAATTGTAAATGAAATACATTTGTTATGATGTAAAGGCATTGTGCATGGGTGCATTTCAAGTGAAGTCGTTTTGTACCAATCTTGTTCCAGGCATCAATCCTGCAGCCACAAGGTGGAGCTTGGCTGGGCTTTTATCAGCTGGAAGAGCTCATAAGATCTTAATAGGTGTCCTCACATTGCCAGAGTCCAAAGGAGAATTAGTATATAATTTTTGTTTGGCCACACCCTCGTTTGCATCTGCACTATAGAAAGTTATAGAAGTGTACTGTAATTGGTCTATCTGCTGTATAAGTGTAAATAGCGATTTAAATTAATCAGCAGATACTGTAAGTCTGGTCTTGGGATGCAGTGTGATGCTGAATCATCAGAACTAGTGCGCTGGAAGATGTGTCCAGTGGGATTCTTAGTTCTAAGAAGGGTTCAAACTTTGACATCTGAGCTTGACAAAGATAAAGAGACGCAGCTACATATACTGTAGAGCAGGGGTGTCCAACCATGTGCCATGGAGAGCCAAGACCCTGCAGGTTTTCTCTTCTACCCAGTCTCTTCAGCAGGTGTTTTCACTTATCAGCAATCAGTGGGAAGAAGTTCACTGAAATCTGCTGTTGAAGACACTGGTTGGAGGTAAAACCTGCAGGGTCTTGGCTCTCCATGGCACATGGTTGGACACCCCTGCTGTAGAGCAAAGTTATACATCTTCTACATTTTGCTAATATTAAATAGAAATTTATATTTAGCTTGTGCACCTAATCTTTGACCTATCACTTTAAAAATATAATCATGTGTAAGTTGGTGTAAGCTCTCATTAAATTTTCATTCATTTATTAACTTTTGGTGTCAAAACAAGCAAAGAAACCAAACCCAAAACATTATGGTTATAGCTGCTGGTAGTATCGAGTATTTAATTCTAGCTTAATTACTACAAGAACAACAAACATACAAAAAAATCCACTGAAGGTATGTTGTTTTCTGAAGAGCTCCCGAATAATCACCCTCAGACTCCCCAAGTCTCAGTGATCCTAAAATTGCTCTATAAGAAAACAACTGGCAATTCAGTTTTTGTACAGTTCAGATAGAAAACATATAGTGTAATGTTCAGTAATGGTCGGAGAGGCTGTTGGCGCGGATTAGCAGCCCTGTTTTCGTCAGTCTGGCCCAGGGCAGCTGTGGCTACAGAAGTAGCTTTCCACTACCATTGTCTGTGGAGTGAATGAATAATGTATCCATTGTAAAACGTCTTTGAGTGTCTATGAAAAGCGCTATATAAATCTGATGCATTATTATTATTATTATTAATGTGTTAATATTTCAACTTTAAATGTGGCTAAATAAAAGAAAACTGAAAATTTAAAAACTTACTTTGAATAACATTTATTCGTCTTTTGAATGTGTTTTTATTCCCTTTTTTGCATCACATTACAGAAAAATATGTTTTAGGGTTGTATAATTTCATTTCACAACTTTTCATTTTTCTGTAACCTTGATTTTTTCTTTAAGTAGAAACCAATCAAACTTTATTATGGAAATTAATTAGTGGTGTAGATTCTTCTCTGCTGGCTCTGTCAAACTCAAATAAGCACCACTACAGTCTGTGTAAAACATATATTTACAGGCAAAGATTTAGTTGTACCAAAAACATAATCAGAATTTAATTTCTTAGGCATTTTGTCCAAAAGGTTTCTTGTAAGGAGGTGCTGAGATTTCCTAGATCAAGATGTTATTTAATGCATCGTAATTCTTTGGACGAGCAGCAGTAATGGCACTTGAGTGATCGTAAAACCAGCCATTAAAATGATGTGGTGATACACCGCCCAAGGGTCCAGAGCTACCATGGAGGGGGCCCTTGGTGTTGTTATCATCTTTTAATCTTGAATGTTTTGAGGGTTGTGAAAGATTTTCAAAGAAAGATCCAAATATATTCCAACAGATTATCCATCCATCCATCTGTCTTCTTCCGCTTAATCCTTTTCGGATCGCGGGGGGGCTGGAGCCTATCCCAGCATCTTTGGGGTACACCCTGGACAGATCGCCAGTCCATTGCAGGGCCAACACAGAGAGACAGACAGCCATTCACTCTCACAGTCATATCTAAGGACAATTTAGAATCCCCAGTTTGATGCCAATTGACTTAACTTGCATGTTTTTGGCACGTGGGAGGAAACCGGAGAAATCCTGGAGTAAACCCACGCAGACACGGGGAGGACATGCAAACTCCACACAGATCACTGTTAGTCGGGGGATGGGATTGAACCCAGGATCCCCCGGCCAAGGGTGAGTTGCTGTGCTGCCACAGTGCTAACCACTCCTCCACCGCAGACAAAATTAGACCAAAATTAAACCAAGCAACTGAGTGCAGCACAGTGTGGGTCAGTGCCATCACCTCCTTGTGGAATCTTTCAGTGACTCCTCATGCATCTCTTCATGTTGTTCCTTCGACGGACTGATGAACTGTCCAGAAACGCCTCAGAAATCCCTGAGCTGGATAATACATTAGGAAAATATGGATTACCCAGCCACTTATCAGTACTAAAGGTGGATTCACACTACAATGTTTGGACCGACTTCTACTGACGTTATGGCAAATGTCTGGCTCTGCTGGCAGAAGTTAATGATTGCTGCCGTTTGTTGGCAAACGCTGGTGGAAGTTGTGTTCTTTGAAAATTTTCAGCCTGCTGAAAATTTACTGACATTTGGAAATACACGTTGGTGAAAGTTGAGCTAATTTTGTAAAAGTTCCTGAGCGCTGGGCTAAGTTATGCAAAGTTTACCTAAGTCAGCCTAAGTTAAAGCTGGGTTCACTCTATAGCGGTTGGACCGACTTTTACAGATGTTTAGAAAAATCAGAGAAATACTCAACGCAGGTCAGCTGACATCAGCGTCAGGTGACCCTCATATAAGGATCAGTGTTTGTGGAGGCTTCCTGCCATTCTGGACCTGCTTCTGGAGTGAACACATTCCCCTTGGGCATACGTTTCAGTATTTATTTTTGTTTTATATTCCTATGTAGTTACTTCTGCATGCCCTTTTCCCCTGTTCATTCTTTCATTCATCTAACAAAAATAAATAAAATAATGCTATAGACTCCAGCACTAAGTCCGCAATTAAAATATGAATCTGGATGGAATAATAAAAACTATTAATGAATCATCATATAAATAAAATGACTGGTGATTATATCTTGACTGTTACACCTCTCTTCATTAAAATAACATAAAATCCCATTAAATGTCATTTACTTTTTGACACCACATCAGTGCTGTTTGATTTCTACAATGAAAGTGAACCAGTAAATCCTGGAGAATGATTATGCATGGAGCAGAAAATTAAGAACAGTAAATGTCTCAATGAGGAGATTTTTTTTTTCTTTTGGGAGATTATATATATACTCTATATACAGTATGTATCGGTTCCTCGGCTTCCTATGGTAACGTATTGTCACTTCCTGTGTTGCTGGCTGTCAGTGTGGTTTGCTCTGTGGTTAGCTCTCCTCATTCTCCTGAGGATTTTGCATTTAATTGTATTTTAATCATGGCGCGGTGGTGGAGTGGTTAGTACTGTGGCAGCACAGTAGCTCACCCTTGGCCGGGGGATCCTGGGTTCGATCCCAGCCCCCGACCAACAGTGATCTGTGTGAAGTTTGCATGTTCTCCCCATGTCTGCGTGGTTTTACTCCGGGATTTCTCCAGTTTCCTCCCACATGCCAAAACATGCATGTTAGGTTAATTGGCATCAAACTGGGGATTCTAAATTGTCCTTAGGTATGACTGTGACAGTGAATGGTTGTTTGTCTCTCTGTGTTGGCCCTGCGATGGACTGGCAATCTGTCCAGTGTGTACCCTGCCTCTCGCCCAAAGATGCTGGGATAGGCTCCAGCCCCCCTGCGACCCGAAAAGGATTAAGCGGAAGAAGATAAATGAATGAATGTATTTTAATCACTTTTTTCCTTCTACCGTTAGCTCTCACTTCTGTTTATCAAGCCTCCTGCACCTGTGTGCGCACTCAGAGTCATCTAATCACCCTCTTTAGCCTTCTGTTCACCGTTCATCTGTGTTTTTGTTAGCTTTGGGTTAGCCACTAGCTATGGCTACAAGCTCTCCTTCCCCTTCTCCTCTGGTGTGCTCTCTCTGTCAGATGTTTAGCTACACATCTACCTCTTTTAGTGGTAACGGTAAATGTAATAAATGTTGTCTTTTTGAGGCGCTCGAGGCGAGGTTGTCTGATTTGGAATCCCGGCTCCACTGCGTTGAAACACCGTCTGCACCAGTTAATAATGACGGACGCCCCTTAGCTGTAGTGGAGCACCCTAGCATAGGGCGGCCTGCTAGCGGTCCTCCTCAGCAGCAAGGAGACTGGGTGGGTGACGGTGAGAAGGAGGCCTAATCGCAAAGCCCTGGTTCACCACCAGCCTGTTCATGTTTCTAATCGTTTTCCCCCGCTCAGCGACACACCCGCTGAGGAAAAAACTCTGATCATTGGCGACTCTGTAGTCAGAAACGTGAACCTAGAGACTCCAGCGGCCATAGTCAAATGCATTCCTGGGGCCAGAGCAGGTGACATTGAGTCAAATTTGAAAATGCTGGCTAAAAGTAAGTGTAAATACTCCACAATTGTTATCCATGCTGGCATTAGCGACGTCCGACTCCGGCAGTCGGAAGTCACAAAACGTAATGTGGAATCGGTGTGTGACTTTGCAAAAACAATGTCTGCCTCTGTAGTATTCTCTGGGCCCCTCCCCGATCTGACCAGTGATGACATGTTTAGCCGCTTGTCATCCTTCAACCGCTGGCTGTCTGTGTGGTGTCCTGCAAACAATGTGGGCTACATAGACAATTGGAGCTCATTTTGGGGAAAACTTGGTCTTATTAGACGAGACGGCGTCCATCCCACTTTGGATGGTGCGTCTCATTTATCTAACAATCTGGCATCATTTTTATCCAAATTTCCAAAACATTGACAACTCAGAGTTGGGACCAGGAAGCAGAGTTGCAGTCTTACACGCCTCTCTGCAGCTCCTCTTCATCCGCCACCCCTCAACTTAGCTCCTGTCTTCCCCATCAGAGAATCATCTGCTCCCTCCAAAGTAAATAAAAATATAATGTACAAGCATCCCAAAGTGATTAAACAAAAAGTTGGTAAAACTCAAATTAAACATGAAGCCTCTAAATTGAATGATTTGGCCTCTGTTCCTCATAATTTAAAAATTAAATGCGGTTTGTTAAATAATAGGTCTCTAACTCCCAAGTCTCTGCTAGTCCATGATCTGTCAATTGATCATCAGATTGATTTAATATCCCTTACAGAGACTTGGTTAGGGCAAGAGGATTATGTTGGTTTAAACAAATCAATTCCCTCTGGTTATTTAAGCTATCAAAATCCCAGAAGTTCTGGTCGTGGAGGAGGAGTAGCAACAATTTACCATTCCAAATTACTAGTTAATATAAAGCAAAAAACACGTTATCATTCCTTTGAGGGCCTGGTCCTCAGTATTGGGCATTTTAGCAATTTTAGGCTAAACCCAATTTTATTTGCCATAGTTTACCGTCCTCCATCAACCTACTCAGAGCTTTTATCGGAATTTGCCGAATTCTTAGCTGATTTAGTGCTGAAATCAGATAGAATAATTATAGTAGGGGACTTTAATATACATGGAGATGTAGATAGTGATTGCCTTAATATAGCATTTAACTCAATATTAGACTCGATGGGGTTTTCTCAGAAAGTAGGAAATTCTACCAATTATCTCCACCATATGTTGGACCTTGTTCTGACATGTGGCATAGAAATAGAAAATCTGGTAGTGTCTCCTCATAACCCTGTACTGTCAGACCATTGTCTGTTAACCTTTGATTTTACTGTTTCTGACTATTTGGCTCCTAAAGAAAAATATTACTAAAGTAGATGCCTCTCAGATGATGTTGTTACCAAATTTATGCAGATTGTTTCCTCTATGCCATGTGTCAACCCAACGGAAATAAGCTATAGACAGATTGCTCCTTCTGTAATTGATAGCATGGTAGATAGTGTTACAGCTTCTCTGCATCAGACTCTAGACATGGTGGCCCCTTTAAAAAAGAAAAAGTCTAATCAGAGATTTCTAACTCCTTGGTTCAACACAGAAACTCATAGCTTAAAACAGAAGACTCGTCAATTAGAAAGAAAATGGCGCTCCACTAATTTAGATGAAATCTACATAGCTTGGAGAAATCATCTTTTAATTTATAAAAAAATCTCTGAGAAAAGCTAGAACGAGTTATTATTCTGCATTAATAGAAGAGAACAAGAATAATCCTAGGTTTCTTTTCAGCACTGTAGCCAGGCTGACAAAGAGTCAGGACTCTGTCAATCCTAGCATTCCCTTAGAGCTTACTAGTCAGGACTTTATGAACTTTTTCAATAATAAAATTTCATCTATCAGAGATAAAATCAATCAGAATCTTCCCACCGTTAACGTACATACAGTAACTACTACAACTCTTTCAAATGATATCTGTTTTGATGAGTTTAATCCAATTGACCTTTTAGAGTTAGACAAAATAGTTTCCTCATCCAAGCCTTCAACTTGTCTTTTAGACACTGTTCCTACCAGGTTATTTAACCACTTGCACTCCGGGCAATTTTCCAAAAAATGCCAAAAAATAACGTGCCCAAAGTAAATCGAAAGCTGTTATTCAACCCTTTGCAGCATCTTCATGGGGTTGGTCTCATTTAAAAGAAAACACTTTGAATTTTTTGGCAAAAAAAACATAATCTCTCTACGTGCTCCGGCCACTGAGTTACAGTCATCTAAACATACTGAACTTGAAGAAAAAAAAATTGGACACAGTGTTTTTTTGGATACAAATGCTTGTAAATAACACACAGCTGTCCGATCCGGCTGGAAAATGCAACAGAAATGTAGAACCAAGTGTTATCCAGCTGAGATCCAAATTTGGTAACAATACCACAAAAAATGAATATTTTACATAGCTTTGTTCTCAGGCTGTTCCCAGGCGTTTTGGAACTGTGCCAAATTGTGCCAAATGGCACAGTTTGGAAAAACGTCTGTAACTTTTGAATAATTCAATGTAGAATCTTCATTTTAGGCTCTAATGAAAGGTCACACTCAGGGCTGTGTCTGTGTGTGTGTGTGTGTGGGCGGGGGGTCGTCCCCCCCCCCTGCTACCAAGGACCAAATTCGGCCCTCGCTACATGACGGATTACACTCCTTGCATGTTTTCACAGCGGCTCCCCCCCCCTCGCTACTGTGTGTGTGTGTGTGTGTGGGGGGGGACCGTGAACGGACCGTGAACGCCCCCCCCCCGCTACAGAAGAGGGCCATCGCTACATGATGGAATAGACTGATATGCTTCCCCCTGCGGACTGGGGGGCGTTCGGACCGTGAACGCCCCCCCCGCTCCTCTTCTGCAGCGGGGGGGGGGGGGGTGTTCACGGTCCGAACACGGCAAATGAACCGTTTATCGCGGCGCACGCACTTCGTACTTCGTGCGCAGTACAGTTGTAATTTACCGATCGGTCAAAAGTCATTTTTGGATTACAGTTTTCAGGGATAAATAATAATTTAGCTTATAACACCTTACCTCTTCAAAGCAGCAGAGTCGTGGCGAACATCTCTTCCCCATTGTCAGACGAACGCGACGCTGCTCAGCTCGTGGATCCCGATCAACATAATTCCATTATTGCCGTTTTGGCGAATGATTTACGACTTTTGTCGTCGGCCTCCGTCTATTCTGCTGGAATGAGTGCAGGTCCCACTTGTGGGTGTTCTCCATGCTGCTGGGTGAGCCTGGGTCTGTAGTAGATTCGTCCAGCGTCCTTTGTTTTCATCTGCTGCAGCAGTAAATATCTCTTCACCCAGCCTGAATTTCTGTGCTTCAATTGGCTCCTGCGTTCACAGTAGGCGGGTCCTCCTTCCTAGATTTTCATTCATTGGCTCTTCAAGGTTTCAGAAACCCAATTCAAGGCTCTTATTAGTCGAATGAGAGGTCAATCAGATGAACTAATCTGTTCGCGGCTGTCTCTGCAGTTTTTTTTTGAGTGGCGCTTGGACGCCACTACATCACCATCACCACCATCATGCGTCATGCGTCCAAGCGCGCACGAGGGCGCTCTCGTGCGCCCTCGTACGCCCTAGGACGCAGAGACTTGCCCGCCCGCGGAACAACGGAGTGCAAGTGGTTAAAGAAGTCTTCCCATTTATTGGTAGCTTTATTCTTCAAATAATCAATTCTTCATTAACTTTAGGCCATGTACCGCAAGCTTTTAAAACTGCTGTAATTAAACCCTTACTCAAAAAGCCAACGCCGGATCCAGGAGTTTTAGCTAACTATAGACCAATCTCTAATCTCCCTTTCATTTCAAAAATCTTAGAAAGAGTTGTTGCTACGCAATTATTTGACCACCTGCAGGGAAATGGTTTACTTGAAGAGTTTCAATCTGGGTTTAGAATCCATCATAGTACTGAAACAGCCTTAGTGAAGGTCACTAATTACCTTATCGCATCTGATAATGGACTTGATTCTGTACTTGTCCTTTTAGACCTTAGTGCAGCCTTTGATACTATCGATCATAATATTCTACTTGATAGATTAGAACACTATGTTGGACTTAATGGAACTTCGTTGCAGTGGTTTAGATCTTTTTTATCTGATAGGTTCTCGTTTGTTCATGTCAATAATGAGTTTTCTTTCAACTCAAAGCTCAGTCATGGAGTTCCACAAGGATCTGTGCTAGGACCTACTCTTTTTAGTTTATATATGCTTCCGTTAGGCAACGTTATTCGAAAGCACTGTATACATTTTCATTGTTATGCAGATGACACACAATTATACCTGTCAGTGAAGCCAGATGATAGTAATCAATTAGCCAAGTTAGAAGCCTGTCTTAAGGAAATCAAAGCTTGGATGACTTGTAATTTCCTGCTATTAAATTCAGATAAGACTGAAGTCATTCTTGTTGGTCCAAAAAACCTTAGAAATACCTTTCCAAATCAAACTTTATTTTGGATGCAGTTACTTTTTCTCTTAATAGATCTGTGAGGAACCTTGGAGTTATTTTTGATCAAGATCTGTCTTTCAATTCACATATTAAATTCGTTTCTAAGACTGTCTTCTATCATTTGCTTAATATTGCCAAGATTAGGAGCATCTTGTCTCAGAGTGATGCTGAGAAACTGATCCACGCTTTTGTTAGCTCTAGATTAGATTATTGTAACTCTTTATTATCAGGCTGTCCTGAAACATCTTCAAAAAGTCTTCAGTTGATCCAAAATGCTGCAGCAAGAGTTTAAACAGGTACTAGAAAAAGAGATCATATCTCTCAGGTTCTGGCCTCCCTTCATTGGCTTCCCATAGAGTATAGAATTAAGTTTAAAATCCTTCTTCTTATTTACAAAGCTCAAAGCAATCAGGCCCCTTTTTATTTAAAAGATCTGATACTACCCTATTATCCTAACAGAGCACTACACTCCCAAAATGCTGGATTACTTGTAATACCTAGAATCTCCAAAAGTACAATGGGAGGCAGAGCCTTCAGTTATCAAGCTCCTCTCCTGTGGAACCAGCTGCCAATCTGGATTCGGGAGTCAGACTCGATCTCTGTTTTTAAGAATATGGTTAAAACCTTCCTTTTTGATATAGCCTATAATTATGGAGGGATCATGTGTCTCTGAACCCTCCCTTAGTTATGCTGCTATTAGGTTTAGACAGCCGGGGGACCTCCAATAATGCACTGGGCTTCACTCCTTTCTTCACTCTCAATGAAATATATATATTTTTTTTGCTGGTCATTAACATCTGTTTGTTCTTTCCCATAGATTGAGTCCCCATCGTGCTGTTTGCTCTCTACATGTCTGTTCTTTTCATCTTCTCTATCCCCTCACCCCCCAACCAGTTTGCAGCAGATGACTGCCCCTCCCTGAGCCTGGTTCTGCTGGAGGTTTCTTCCTGTTAAAAGGGAGTTTTTCCTCTCCACCGTCACCAAGCGCTTGCTTACAGGGGATCGCCTGATTGCTGGGGTCTTTCTGCAGCTGTGGGGGTTTCCCCTACAGTTGAAAGTGCTATGAGATGACTGTTGTTGTGAAATGATGCTATATAAATAAAGTTGAATTGAATTGAAATTGTATACACACACACACGCGCGCCTAAGGCCTTAAAAAACGCAGAGTTTGTTTTTGTCAGACACGATGCCCATCACCCACCATTGCGACCACCTTATGATGGACCATTTGGAGTGCTGGAAACAGGGGATAAGCATTTTTTGCTAGACCTGTGGGGCAGGAAAGAAAAGATTGGCATAAACAGGCTCAAACCTGCCTTTGTTGTGGCAGACGAGGATGTGCTGTGCACCAGGGCTCCTCGGCACAGCAGACCCCCTAGGGGACATTCCCCAGAACACCCACAGGGATTGACTAACAGTTCTCACCCTCAGGCAGCAGCTCCCCAGCAGGATGGTGCCGCGGAAGTGGTAAAGCCCGCTTACAGCAGATACGGGAGGAGACTGAGGCCCAAGCAGCACGGGGACTGATGTGTAATGGTTTATCATGACATGCAGACTGTTATTCCGTTGTTCCATTTTAGACGTTTGGGGGGGGGGGGTCATGTGGGACACATATATGTGCACTTATGTATATCACTTCATGCTTCATATGTATACCACTTTAGGCTTCACATCTTAGATTGAACAAAGGACTGAGCCTCTCTGGAGATAACAGGAGGATGTGAAAGTCTAGTCTTTGGTATGCAGAGAGACGGCCTGGGGGGATTTTCCTGGCCGCCAGAGGCTGGGGGTGGAGGTGTTTAGATCTGAAGGAAGATGTATTGTTATTTGGGATTAAATACAATGTGACTGTGTGCTTTGAAGTCCTGAGGTATTTAAAGGACGAATGTCTGGGTTTCTTTCTCTTTCTGCTTTTGATGATGCTGGATGATGTGAATAAACCTGACTCGTGAGATGAACTCTGCCTCGTCATTTTCACATTATCTACAGACTAATCATTTCCACTATAAAATACTTACCGACGATGCTTTAACAAACACAAATGAATAAAGAAGACCAGGAAAGTGGAGCTTCCGTGTGTCTCAGTGGGACCGTTTTTTTTCCAACAGCTTCCTCTCTGAATTCTTCTATCGACTTAAATAAGTTAACTACAACGGCCACTAGATGGCGCATAATACCAAGCAATAAACATGACATTAACCACAGTGAACACAACAGGACTGTTAGGCGGATGCGGTGGGCAGACTGTGGCTTCTCCACCGGACTGCATGATAATGCACCGACAGGCTTTGTGATGACATGCATTATGATTGTGTTTATTGTGGTGTGAACCACCGGACAGTATGTTAATGCACCGACAAGCTTGGTGAGGACGTGTACTGTGATTGTGTGCATTGTGGTGTGAACCCCCAGGTCGCTAGGCAAGGATGTAAGATATAAAAGAGAGATGCCCAGCGACCTGGGTTATTCTTGTTGACTTGTGGTTAGAGAGAATAAAGTCCACTCTGATCCAGCTCACTGCCTCACCTGCTCATTTCTCTCTACACTGGTAACCTCTGACGTAGAATGGAACTCGAGGCAAACACCCAGAGACGGCCCGGAGTGGAGGTGCCAGCACTGCGTGCGCCATTTCGGTCAAGCTCCCAGACTTTTGGCTACATGACCCCAAGGCTTGGTTCTTCCACACCGAGGCCCAGTTCGTGCTCCGTGGAGTGACGGCGGATGACACCAAGTACTACTACGTGGTTGCAGCACTGGACGCACGCACAACACAGCAGGTGTCGAACTTGCTCCAACGGCCCCCAGCCCACCTCAAATATGAAGCTCTCAAGACCACGCTGACCCAGCGCTACACGCTCTCGGACTGCGAGAGAGCGGAAAGGCTCCTGACGTGCTCCGAGTTGGGAAATGGGTCGGCGGTCAAATTAATGGAGAAGATGTTGGTGTTGATGGGCACAGATGGTGAGCAGTTCCTTTATTCCCACCTTTTCCTCCGGAACCTCCCGACAGCGGCCAGAGCGGACCTCGCCAATTCGCCACTGCTGGCCACGCAGAACTACCGGGTACTGGCACGAGAGGTGGATCGGATTATCCTGGCTACCAGAACCTTTGCTGTGAATGCAGCGGTGTTGGAACCCAGTGAGATGGCCAGTGAGGGTAAGGAGCCATCAATGGTGGTCACCGTGGAGGCCAAGAAGCACCGGAAGGGCACGCTCTGCTTCTACCACCGCCGCTTTGGAGAAGACGCACGCCAATGCGTGCCACTGTGCCAGTTTAAGCGCTTGGGAAATGCCAGGACCGGCAGTCAGTAGCAGCTGCGACTGCTGGTCACACAACCAAGCTGCTCTATGTGACAGACTTACGCTCGGGGAGACGGTTCCTTGTGGACTCCTGCTCCCAAAAGAGCCTCATCCTGCTGTCCTATGCAGACCGGCTGGCTGGAAGTAGCAGCCCCGAGCTGGCAGCCGCAAACGGCTCAGACATTAAAACTTTTGGTGAGAGGACACTGACCATATCCTTGCATGGCCGTACCTACCAATGGCCCTTCGTCATAGCGGCATGTAACTCCCCAATTTTGGGTGCAGATTTTTTGTGTGCACATGGACTATTAGTCAATGTGGCTAACAGATGCCTGACTAATGCTATGTCTTTTGATTCTCTGCTCTGTACAGCTCGAGGAGCGGGGTCCACAACACTGGCCAATGTCACAGCTCCACAGGGTAAGTTCCACACACTACTCACCCAGTTCCCAGCACTCACCATTCCAATGTTTTCGGCGTCCGTCACTAAGCACAGGATAGAGAATCAGAATCAGAATCAGAATCAGAATCAGGTTTATTGCCATTGTTCATGTAGTACACAAACTAGGAATTTGTCTCGGTACAATGCTGCAACATTAAACATGATAAGATAAAAGAAATAATCTATACATGTAATAAAGTGTAGGATAAGATTAAGTGATACTGGTCAACAGTTAAAATATATTAGCCAGCAGCAGATACTGTGGAGAACTATATAGTGCAGTCGGTAATGCAGGAAGAAAACAGTGATGATTGACATGAGTCTGGTTGAGCTGCTGTACATGGTGCACGAGAGTCAATAATTCACTTAGTGTTCAGCAGTCTGATGGCAGAGGGGAAGAAGCTGTTCATGTGATGGGAGGTTTTAGTCTGGATGGACCGAAGTCTTCTACCAGAGGGGAGGGGTGCAAACAGTACGTGACCAGGGTGTGAGGGATCGGCTATGATCCGGCCAGCACGCCTCCGGGTCCTGGAGATGTACAGGTCCTGGAGAGATGGGAGCTTGCAGCCGATCACCTTCTCAGCAGTGCGCACGACGCGCTGCAGCCTTAGTCTGTCCCTGGCAGTGGCTCCTGCATACCACACGGTTATGGAGGTGGTGAGGATGGACTCGATGATGGCTGTGTAGAACTGCACTAACATCTTGGTGGGTAGCTTGAGCTTCCTCAGCTGCCGCAGGAAGAACATCCTCTGCTGGGCTTTTTTGATGAGTGAGCTGATGGTCAGCTCCCATTTGAGGTCCCTGGTGATGGTAGTGCCTAGGAAGCGGAAGGAATCAGCAGTGGTGATGGGAGAGCCTGAGAGGGTGAGGGGGGGCAGAGGAGTAGTGACTTTCCTGAAGTCTACAATCATCTCCACTGTCTTCAGAGCGTTCAGCTGCAGGTTGTTATTGCTGCACCAGGACGCCAGCTGGGCCACCTCTCTCCTGTAGGCGGACTCGTCGCCGTTGGAGATGAGCCCGATGAGGGTGGTGTCGTCCGCAAACTTGATCAACTTGACAGACTGGTGGCTGGAGGTGCAGGAGTTGGTGTAAAGGGAGAAGAGTAGGGGGGAAAGTACACAGCCCTGGGGTGATCCGGTGCTGATGCTAGTATAGTCTGAGACAGTCTTTCCCAGCCGCACATGCTGCCTCCGGTCCGTCAGGAAGTCGATGATCCACCTGCAGAGGGAGTCAGGCACGTTGAGCAGGGACAGCTTGTCCCGGAGCAGAGCGGGGCGGATGGTGTTGAATGCGGAGCTGAAGTCCACAAACAGGATCCTGGCGTAGGTTCCCGGGGAGTCCAGGTGCTGCAGGATGGAGTGGAGGGCCAGGTTGACTGCGTCGTCTACAGACCTGTTGGCTCGGTAGGCAAACTGCAGCGGGTCCAGGAGAGGGGTGGTGATGGACTTGAGGTGGGACAGGACCAGGCGCTCAAAGGACTTCATGACTACAGAGGTGAGCGCTACAGGTCTGTAGTCATTAAGTCCAGTGATCCGTGGCTTCTTGGGGACAGGGATGATGGTGGAGGATTTGAGGCAGGACGGCACGTGGCATAACTTAAGGGAGGTGTTAAAAATGTCTGTGAATACAGGAGCCAGCTGTTTCGCACAGAGTCTCAGGGTGGAGGGAGACACGCCGTCTGGGCCGGGGGCCTTGCGCGGGTTCAGTCTGGAGAACTGTTTGAGCACATCCTGCTCACTGATGATAAGGGGAGGGGGGGAGGAGGGGGGGGGTGCCTTAAATGAAGTAGGGAATGTGGAGGCTGTGGAGCTGGAGGGAGAATCAGAATCAGAATCAGAATCAGAATCAGGTTTATTGCCATTGTTCATGTAGTACACAAACTAGGAATTTGTCTCGGTACAGTGCTGCAACATTAAACATGATAAGATAAGAGAAATAAACTATACATGTAATAAAGTGTAGGATAAGATTAAGTGATACTGGTCAACAGTTAAAATATATATTAGCCAGCAGCAGATACTGTGGAGAACTATATAGTGCAGTCGGTAATGCAGGAAGAAAACAGTGATGATTAACATGAGTCTGGTTGAGCTGCTGTACATGGTGCACGAGAGTCACTTAGTGTTCAGCAGTCTAATGGCAGAGGGGAAGAAGCTGTTCATGTGACGGGAGGTTTTAGTCTGGATGGACCGAAGTCTTCTACCAGAGGGGAGGGGGGCAAACAGTACGTGACCAGGGTGTGAGGGATCGGCTATGATCCGGCCAGCACGCCTCCGGGTCCTGGAGATGTACAGATCCTGGAGAGATGGGAGCTTGCAGCCGATCACCTTCTCAGCAGTGCGCACGACGCGCTGCAGCCTTAGTCTGTCCCTGGCAGTGGCTCCTGCGTACCACACGGTTATGGAGGTGGTGAGGATGGACTCGATGATGGCTGTGTAGAACTGCACTAACATCTTGGTGGGTAGCTTGAGCTTCCTCAGCTGCCGCAGGAAGAACATCCTCTGCTGGGCTTTTTTGATGAGTGAGCTGATGGTCAGCTCCCATTTGAGGTCCCTGGTGATGGTAGTGCCTAGGAAGCGGAAGGAATCAGCAGTGGTGATGGGAGAGCCTGAGAGGGTGAGGGGGGGCAGAGGGGTTGTGACTTTCCTGAAGTCTACAATCATCTCCACTGTCTTCAGAGCGTTCAGCTGCAGGTTGTTATTGTCGCACCAGGACGCCAGCTGGGCCACCTCTCTCCTGTAGGCGGACTCGTCGCCGTTGGAGATGAGCCCGATGAGGGTGGTGTCGTTCGCAAACTTGATCAACTTGACAGACTGGTGGCTGGAGGTGCAGGAGTTGGTGTAAAGGGAGAAGAGTAGGGGGGAAAGTACACAGCCCTGGGGTGATCCGGTGCTGATGCTAGTATAGTCTGAGACAGTCTTTCCCAGCCGCACATGCTGCCTCCGGTCCGTCAGGAAGTCGATGATCCACCTGCAGAGGGAGTCAGGCACGTTGAGCAGGGACAGCTTGTCCCGGAGCAGAGCGGGGCGGATGGTGTTGAATGCGGAGCTGAAGTCCACAAACAGGATCCTGGCGTAGGTTCCCGGGGAGTCCAGGTGCTGCAGGATGGAGTGGAGGACCAGGGTGACTGCATCGTCTACAGACCTGTTGGCTCGGTAGGCAAACTGCAGCGGGTCCAGGAGAGGGGTGGTGATGGACTTGAGGTGGGACAGGACCAGGCGCTCAAAGGACTTCATGACTACAGAGGTGAGCGCTACAGGTCTGTAGTCATTAAGTCCAGTGATCCGTGGCTTCTTGGGGACAGGGATGATGGTGGAGGATTTGAGGCAGGACGGCACGTGGCATAACTTAAGGGAGGTGTTAAAAATGTCTGTGAATACAGGAGCCAGCTGTTTCGCACAGAGTCTCAGGGTGGAGGGAGACACGCCGTCTGGGCCGGGGGCCTTGTGCGGGTTCAGTCTGGAGAACTGTTTGAAGGGCTAGATAGGGATAGATAGGGATAGAAGGGCTAGATAGGGATAGAAGGGCTTGCAATTGATAACAAGAAATTCCAAGGCAGGAGAACAGTGTTTGGAAATTTCCGTTACATCAGAGCACCAGCTGCAGTTGATGTAGAAGCAGACACCGCCTCCTGTGGTCTTGCCGGAAAGCTCTGTGTCACGATCAGCACGGAAGAGCTGAAAGCCGTCGAGGCGCAGCGCGCTGTCCGGTATATTTTCCCGGAGCCAGGTCTCAGTAAAGCAGAGGACAGCTGAGGAGGCGAGGTCCTTAAAACGCATCAGCAGTCTCAGTTCATCTACCTTGTTAGAGAGAGAGTTGGTATTGGACAGAAATATGCCAGGCAGGGCCGTTCGCGAGCCTCTCCTGCGAAGCCGCACGAGAGCGCCCGCTCGTCTACCTCTCTTTCGCCGTCTCACTTTCCGAGCCAAACAATAAACCAGATCGGCGGCAGGGGCTAGAAAAACTGGGAGGAGGTCCGTGGGGGTGAAAGTCCTGATATTTAGAAGTTCAGTCCTGATATTTAGAAGATATTTAGAGCACTTCATTACCACCACGGGGCCACCCGTTTTCACACAACCTCAGCGCCTGGATGCAGCTAAACTGGCCAGTGCGCATGAGGAGTTCGCCAACTTGGAAAGGTTGGGCATCATCAGGAGCTCAAACAGCCCATGGGCGTCCCTGCTACACATGGTGCCTAAAGCCAAGGGATCGTGGGGACCATGCGGAGATTTCCGCAAATTAAACAACGCCACAGCGCACGATGGCTACCCAATCCCCCATATT